>WNWU01000034.1:4981662-5017817 GCA_012654045.1 Ptyas mucosa | reverse complement strand
TCTGTGGCTGCTGAGTTCCTTTTTTGGGAGGTAGCAATTATCTCATCCACTTAAGGAATTAGTCAAGGAGGGGGTTACAGCTTATACTATCGGTAGACATTACATCAGTACTATAAGTGGGAGGGACAGATATGGCGGGAGTAGGGGGCCATATCAAGTGAAGGGAGTACGTGCTCGCTGTCTTCAAGCGGTGGCATGCTCCGGCCCCCAATGCTCTGCTCGTTCCCCAGGTTGCACAGACCCTCAGGCCCTGGACCTTCGGCTGATGCTATGCAACGCCAGGTCCGTGGTAAACAAAGCCCCCCTCATCTGTGATCTTGTTCAAGAGGGGGGAGCTGACCTGGCAGGTATTATGGAGACCTGGCTGGGCCAGGAGGGAGGGGTTTCTCTCATAGAGATGTGCCCACCTGGTTTCCGAGCATTTCATCAGCCAAGGTCACAGGGGAGGGGTGGGGAGGGGTGGCAGTTATCATTAGAGAAGGTCTTGGCCCGAAGGAGGCCACTGTTCCTCAGACGGTCGGATGTGAGTCCCTCCTTGTGAAGTGGGGTCATGGGGTACAGATGGGCTTGCTAGTTACGTACCTGGCTCCCTGCTACATGGCGGCAGCCCTGCCTGAGCTACTCAACGTTATAGCCGCGGTGGCGGTTGATATCCCTAGGCTTATAGTCATGGGAGATTTCAACCTGCCATCCGTCGGTGAGGCGTCTGAGGTGGCTCAGGAGTTCATGGCTTCCATGACGGCCATGGACCTGACCCAGTTAGTTCATGGCCCTACTCACACTGAGGGAAACACGCTGGACCTGGTTTTTGTCTCTGGTCAGTGGTTGAGTGATCTTGAGATAGGGGATATAGTGATTGAGCCCTTGTCATGGTCGGATCACTCCCTCCTTCACTTTGACCTTCGAACCACCACACCTCACTGCAGGGAGGTGGAACCGATAAGGTGGTTCCGCCCCAAGCGCCTGATGGACCCAGATAGGTTCCAGAAGGAGCTTGGGCCATTTCCTGAGGCTCTGGCACATGGCTCGATCGAAGACCTGGTGGCCGCCTGGGATAGGGAGGCTGCCGGGGCCTTGAATCGAGTCATGCCTTTGCGGCCTCTGACTCGACGCCTATCTCACCTGGCTCCTTGGTACACTGAGGAGCTGAGGGAGATGAAGCGTCAGAAAAGACGCCTGGAGAGCAGTTGGAGAGCCAGCCGATCTGAATCTGACCGAACACTGGTAAGATCTCATATTAAGACTTACCTAGTGGCGATAAAAGCAGCAAAACATAACTATTTTTCCGCTCTTATTGCATCACTAGATAACCGCCCGGCCGCCTTGTTTAGGGTGACCCGCTCCCTGCTCCTTCAGGAAGCACGGGAAGACCCCTTGGAGGGTAGAGCCGAGGATTTTGTTCAATATCTGTATGATAAAATCGCTCAGATTCGGGAACACCTGGACTCTGACATAGTAGATTCAGGGGAAAGGACGGAGGCAGGTCTTGAGAATACCACCTGGGAAGAGTTTGATTCTGTGACTCCCGAAGATGTGGACAGGATACTGGGGAGGCTGAATGCTACCACATGTTTATTGGACCCGTGTCCCTCCTGGTTGGTGCTAACCTCTCGGGAGGTTACACGAGGCTGGCTCCAGGGGATTATAAATGCTTCTCTGAGTGAGGGTGTCTTTCCTGCTGCCTTGAAAGAGGCGGTAGTGAGACCTCTCCTCAAGAAGCCTTCCCTGGACCCGGCAGTATTGGCTAATTACCGTCCAGTCTCCAACCTTTGCTTCGTTGCGAAGGTTGTTGAGAGTGTGGTAGCACAACAGCTTCCTCAGTACCTGGATGAATCAGCTTATCTGGATCCGTTCCAGTCGGGCTTCAGGCCTGGACACAGCACGGAAACGGCATTGGTTGCATTGGTTGATGATCTCTGGAGGGCTCGGGACAAGGGTTGTTCCTCTGCCCTGGTCCTATTAGATCTCTCAGCGGCTTTTGATACCATCGACCATGGTATCATGCTGCACCGGCTGGAAGAGTTGGGAGTGAGGGGCACCGTGTTGCGATGGTTCTCCTCCTTTCTCTCTGACCGGTCGCAGTCTGTGTTGGCAGGGGGGCAGAGATCGACCCCGAGGCCCCTTATATGTGGGGTACCACAGGGATCAGTTCTTTCGCCCCTTCTGTTCAACATTTATGTGAAGCCACTGGGTGAGATCATCCATGGTTTCGGGGTGAAGTACCACCAGTGCGCTGATGACACCCAGCTGTACATCTCCACCCCAGACCACCCCAATGATGCCCTTGAAGTGATGTCCCGGTGCCTGGAGGCTGTACGGATCTGGATGGGGAGGAACAGACTCAGGCTCAACCCATCCAAGACCGAGTGGCTGTGGTTTCCGACATCCCGATATAGTCAGTTGATGCCAACGCTGACTATTGGAGGCGAGTCATTGGCCCCCACAGAGAGGGCTCGAAACTTAGGCGTCCTTCTGGACTCACAGCTATCTTTAGAAGAACACCTGACGGCTGTGGCCAGAAGGGCTTTTTATCAGGTTCGCCTGATACGCCAGTTGCGCCCCTTTCTAAATCGGGACTCATTAAACACGGTCACTCATGCCCTCGTCACTTCCCGCCTGGACTACTGCAATGCTCTTTACATGGGGCTCCCCTTGAAGAGCACCCGGAGACTCCAGTTGGTCCAGAATGCGGCCGCGCGGGTAGTTATGGGAGCAATGTGGTGCTCCCATGTGACACCCCTCCTGCGCGAGCTGCACTGGCTTCCTGTGTTTTCCGGGTGCACTTCAAAGTTTTGGTTACCACCTTTAGAACGCTCCATGGCTTAGGACCAGGGTATCTTCGAGACCGCCTTCTGCCACCAGTACCCTCTCACCGACCAGTACGCTCCCATAGAGAGGGGCTTCTCAGGGTGCCGTCAGTCAAACAGTGTTGACTGACGGCCCCCAGGGGGAGAGCCTTCTGTGTGGGGGCACCCACCATGTGGAACAAGCTCCCCCCGGAGATACGGACAATCCCGGATCTCCGCGCTTTCCGCCGTGCCCTCAAGACGTTTCTATTCCAGCAGGCTGGCCTGGACTAACCTCTTCTAAAATTGCTCTTATATTCTTAAATCTTAATCTCATAAATTTAGAGTTTTAATTTTAGGTTTAAGACCAAATTATTTAATTGTATTTTAATCAATTCTTTAAAATATTTGTATTATATGTATTTTATCATTTGTCTGTACACCGCCCTGAGTCCCCCGGGAGTAGAGCGGTATATAAATATAATATATAAAAAAAAAGTCTATGTCCATGATGGCGAACCTATGGCATGCGTGCCACAGGTGGTATGCAGCACCCTCTCTGTGGGTACGCAAGCCGTTGTCCCAGTTCAGCTGCGCCATGCATGCGCATGCGCCTCCTGCCAGCCAGTTGGTCATTGGGACTCTGCCACGCATGTGGGGGGGGGCACATGCAGGGGCCTTGCATGCACATGCTTGGGGTGGGGTGCCCGGCGGCCACATACACATTGCATTTCGGGGGTTCGAGTGCGCAAGCGCACATTCACACACTCTTTGGGCAGTCGGTCTGGAAAAGGTTAGCCATCATTGGTCTATGTGAATACATTTTCTGAGTTGTCTTTCCTTTTTATCAGCACCCACCAACATATTTGTTATTAGAAAGTGTGATTAAAGTCTATTATTAATCATTGCATTCAATCTGCAGACCTTTTTTCTTTTGAGATTGTCCTCAAGTCAGTTGGTATAATTTGTAGATTTTTTCCCTTCCTTTCTCCCCTTGTCTGAATTTTCGCACTATACTATAGTATTTTGATGGATGAAGTAATCTAAAAAACGTGAATTTATTGCATGCTTTTTGCTTGGTCTTAGTAAAGATTTCCCCCCGCTATGCATTTTTTTAAAAAAACCATGTGAACATCCTAAGATCCAGAGGAATTCCATCCCGAGTTTTTCTCAAAACGCTCTCCCTCTGCCCACTAAAGCTGAATAGGCAGATATGAAAAAAACAAGATAGTTTTTGCTCAAAACATTTATTAATTCTAGGATTTCCTTTAGTTACATTCTGTAATATTCTGACTTGAACATCTGGGCATATTCAGGATCCCTGAAAACACTTAGATTGTTCCCTAGTCATCAAATCATTAAAAAGACTAATGTCTCTCCTGTGTCAGGATACTTCTGATGCAAATCTGAGTGATTTTTATTATTTTATAGAAGGGGACTGATGTCTTGCTTATATTTGCCTCCAGCATAGTACAAGGACATCTGTGGTACTTTGAAGGAAATCAATGCCGAGTCATGTTTCACCGTCTGTTTTCATTTGAGTCAATCATATACCTTTCCCAAGCCCATGGCACGACAGGAACACAACAACTGGTACTAAGAAAAGTTTTTATTTTTTAAAAATATAAACATTCCATTTTCCCTTAAACAGTGTGTCGTCTGGGTACAAATATCTCTGTGCAATAACCATCAAAATTTACAACATAATTCATTAAACCAATTTTGTTAATGACAGTAATTAATAATCAGCCATTATGGTTCAGCCACAAATAGCTTTGTTCTGTGTTGATCTGATTCACATACACATTTTGCTGTGCCATTTGTTGACCCATGAAGTGCACAATAGGCACAACTTGCACAACTTATTAATTCATAAACCACATTCATCAATCACAACCATTTTTGTACATACAATATATTCAGCCAAAACCAAAAGTCTACAATAAGGAATTATAGCTGTCGTTTAGATTAATGATAAAAAATAGCATATCAGATAAGTAGACGGAGCTAGAGGAACTTATGAATAAAACTGAAAAACTGCGATTTTTAACCATTATTTAACCATTATGATCCAAGTCAATTAAAAAACAAGATTTTATATCTTTTGGCAACAGTTAAATAAAGCATCATTAATCAAAGTAAATGTTGCCCTTTTAATGTCTTAAGAAATAAAATGAAATGAAACAAAAAAATTTTTTTTGGTGAAAATCTGTAATATGTGGTACAATGGTTAGAATGTAGTATTGCAGGCTGACTTTGCACACAGCCAGGAGTTCAATCCTGATCGGCTCAAGGTTGACTCAGCCTTCCATCCTTCCAAGATCTGTAAAATGAGGACCCAGATTGTTGGGGGCAATATGCTGACTCTGTAAATTGTTTAGAGTGGGCTGTGAAGCACTATGAAGTGGTATATAAACCTAAGTGCTATTGCTATTTCTTTTGCATAAATTCCTGTAATTCTACTCCTTTCTTTAAATCACTGCTCTTAATTTTAAAGGAAGTTCTTCAGTTTTAAAAATACTTGTAATAGGCATCATTTAAAAGCAAAGTTCAAATCTTACATTTGTAATTTCAGAAATGTCTATTTTGAAACACAGAGCCAGGAGATTATTTTTAATGCTTCCTCAAACACAGAACCAGTACATTATGTTAAGGCTTTTTCATTACTGTTGTACAGTTGTCATCCAAAAATAGTTCAGACTGGAATAGACAAGGCATCTGTTTGTCTTAGCAAAACTAAGCTGAAACTTAGCAAAGCTGAAATGCAAGAAAATATAGTGTAAAGGATTTTTTAGAAGAGGAATTATTATTTCATTTTCTCATCATAGTACTCAAACTTACTTTGTTTTGCAAATTAATGAGGCATAACCCAAGGCTTTTAAATGTTACTGTGGTTTTTTTTGGCGGGGGGGGGGATAAATTAGCTTTTTCCAATCTGGTGCTTTTTGTAAGGAATGAACAGAGATGGTGGGAACTGAAACCAACTATACATGTGGGGAAAAACGTAGTACGAAAAAAAATTGAAAAAAATGATCAGATGTGTAATATTTCTTCTTTTTAAAGAGATTTTTTCTTTATACTAATAGTTTTCCCTTTTTCATATGATCATTTGAGTCAAGTCCATGTACCTTGTTGGGCAACATAAATGGCTTGCTGATATCTTTTTCCAAGGGTTGAGCAAAATAATGACTATCCTAAACTCAGCTAGCTGACTTTTGTGTCTAAGCAAGATTAAAACTCATGGTCTCTTATTTTCTAAGTTGTGCCTTTAACCTATACCAAACTGGTTCCCAGTAGCAGTGTGAATAATACTTTTTCTAAGCAAGGTTTAGATCTCTAATTAAAAGCTAAATTTTGTATTTTTTACTATGTAATGACCACTTAGCAAAGTTTAATGTGTTTAGAGCAGAAACTTGTAAAATTAGAAATAAGCAATGGAGCATATTTTCAAGTAACTCCAATTTTCAGGATTGCAATCAAAGGATTTTTGTAAAGTGTATTATTGCCCTGTATTTTATGATGAAAAAGCAAAGTACATACAGACAGAAAAGGAGAATCTGTGTGCCTAAGTGCAAATCAACATGTATAGACGTAGATGTGGCCTGTGGTTTGAGTCATTGGCATTTGGCTGTATGGCTAAAATTATTTCCAAATTTACTAGTGAAATTAGTTTTAATGTCTCTCTTTTCCTATATCATCATATGGATGAAGACACCCAATGTGTTCAACTTGATTGAACACAGATAATATTGGAGTACATCATCCAATTTTGTCTGTACATGTCATTTTTTTCTTTTGTGAGAAATACAGTGATTGCGCAAATGCATACCATATTAAAATATATATCAACATTTAATCCCTTCTCTTCCTCCTCTGCCATTTTGAAGATGAAATGGATTCAGTCAATTATACTATGTAAATTTTCAGTGCTGTAGAATGCAGTGAGTTTAGTTGGAAAAATGTAGGTTTTATTCCTCTGTACCATGACCCATTTTGCCTATGGCGTATGTGCTATATGCCAGGGATCTCCAACCTTTTGGACCTCAGGGATGACCAAATTCATAATTTTAAATCCCGCGGACCACTGGGGGGGGGGGGAGGGCTCAGCCGCCTTTCGGGCCTACCTCTCTGCTTCTGTAAGGCCTCCAGGTGGGAGGCCTGAGAGAAAGCGCCTGGTCCAAGCACATAGCCTGGAAATCTCTTTTGTGTTCCTTTTCTCATGAAGTGTGGTCAGTCTGAGTGAAGGAAAACGAAGACAGGCAGACTGACGATGGTTTGCTGACGTTGGTGGGAAAGTCGGTCCCATATTCCAGAGCTGTAGTAGTCACAGGACTGGTCCTTTGGTCATCCTGAAGCAGCTCCTCCACGCGGGTGCACTGGCCTGCAGGGGACCTGCCTACTCCCCAGCAGGCCAGTGGAAGTCTGAATCTGCAGGGGAAGATGAGCTGGAACAAGAGCTGACAGAGATCAAGAGGGTGGCTCTGTTGGCCTTGGAGGAAACTGGGGAAGGGCAGAGTCAGTCTGGGCAAGGCTTTTCAGGATTATAAAGGCTTGCAGACAGGGAGGAGAGACAGAGCTCAGGCAAAGAACAAGGACCACCCCCCTCCTGATCCTAGAGCATGGAGAGAAGAGAGAAGGTGAGAACAATGCAGGCTGAGCCGGCTACAAGGGAGGAGAGTGCCCTGCCCCTCTTCACAAGGCATACCTGGGGACTGAGATGTAAGGAGGTGTCAGCCCTGGTTACTGTTGGGCTAACCTGGCTTACTGGACTACTTGCAGCCAGAGGCTGCTGAAGGTGCGTGTGAGAGTTTTGCTCCAGGACTTGTAGTAAATGTGGGGACGTTTGGGGGCAAAGTTGGAACAATAAAGAGGAGTTAGACCTGTTCTCTGGCTGTGTTGCTTTTGTGCCACACCCCAAGTCATCACAGCAACTCTCAAGAGCTTCTACCATCAATGTGCCTACTGCCATCTAGAAGCCTTCCAATCAGCCTCAAACATTATTGAGATTTGCTAGTCGCTTTGTAGTAGGTGCGTTCCATTCTAAAGGTGGGGAAACTTTGCTTCATTGGCTCCCCCAGTGTTCCTGCTTCTAACTACATTTTTTAAAAAAATATTTTCTATTAGATTCATTATGCACTTTTGTTTTGTACATCTCAAAGTTCTTGCCACCTGTTTTCCCCACAACACCCATCCTGTGGGATGTTGTACTGTGGATTAGACTGAGAGAGTGATTGATGCTGCATGCAGCAGTATCTACCGTATTTTTCGGAGTATAAGACGCACTGGAGTATAAGACACACCTACCTTTTTTGGTGAGGAAAAGAAGAAAAAGAAATCTCCCTCTGCCTCTGAGCAATTTTGCCTCCTTGCAGCAAACAGCAAACAGTCTGCTTTACTTTCATTTTCGTTTTCAGCATAGCTTGATTTGCACAAGGAAAAAAAAAATCTGCTCCAGCAATTTACCTCTTTGCAGCAAACAGCAGAGCCCTGTGCAAAACCACTGAGAGCGAATCAGCTGAGAGTCGGGAGGCCGATCCAATCAACTTGTGCTAATTAGGCTGTGCTGAAGCTGAAAGGAGCTGTTTTTTTCTTGCTGTTTGCTTGCAAGGAGGTAACTGCTGCGAGGCAGAGGCCAAAGGGTGGAGGCCAGTGGGTGGGTGGGGCTACATTCGGTGTATAAGACGCACCTAAATTTTCACCCCCTTTTAGGGGGGAAAAAGGTGCATCTTATACTCTGAAAAATATGGTAATCTAGATCAGCAAACAAAAAGGATCTTGAAAATACTGGCTTTCTTAGAAACTCCTTTCTTTGAAATATTCCAAATGGAAGACATTTTCTTTTGCAATTCCGTAAAGAATTTAGTCTTGTGGGTCAAGGAGCTGCTAGAGAAAGGATATCTTAGGTCAGTGTAGGAATCATGTTGCAATCCAACATAGTTAGCTGTAAACAGTTGATTAATTATGTCCATATAACAATGTGGGGGAAAGTACACAACTGTTGCCAAATATTTTTAATTATGACTCATATCTACCATTTATTATGGTAGACATGAGTCATATCTACCATAACATAACATATTAACATAACATAATAATTTATTATAACATAATAAATAACATTTATTATGTTATCTAGGAACAAAGTATACACAACATCTTTAGAGTGACTCCTTATAACCTCCACAAATATACTTATCAATTACAGGAAACAATCAATTGGTCTAGATGCCAAATGAGAGCTAATCAGATTTACCCCAGCCAAGTTGACTTGCATGACAAAGATTAATTTACATACTCGAAGCAACTAGGGGCACATGGACACGATGAAGTAGTGTTGCATACCAGCACTTAAGCCATCAGAAAAGCATCCTGGCTCAAATTATGTTAATTCATTTGATGATTCCTACTCAACTATGGTAAAAAATCCCAGAGAATGGCCCTGACCTTAGTTACTTATCATGGCTTATGTTTGAAAAAAGGATTCTTAGATTTCTCTGGCTCTGTTTGTCCTCCTACCAGTGGGTGGGGAAAAAATTAGCAATCACTCTGCCTTAGAAAAGAGGGTTTAGCCACCTATCAAATTGTGCCAATTAATAGAAGCTGAGGGTCAGGTGGGATCAAGCAGCAGAAATGTTTCCCAATGTTCCTGACAATGCCTCCTGCTGCCTCTCGTCAGCCCTCTCGTTGGGCTGTTTCTGAACACAGGACTATATATTCTATACTGCTGATCCCATATTCAAGTAAAAGGCATGGTGGAAGACACAGGCTGAAGCACAATGGAGCAAGTGATAACAAGGGAGCTCTGTCCTCAACTATTGTTGCAAGGAAATGGCACTGCCTATGTGAGTGACCAAGAATTCCAGTTCTGAATTGATGGATGGCAATATCTGGAAGGAGTTGTGGATGGCCATGAATAAAATGCAATTTTGATGGGCCCTTGTGTAATATTAAGAGTTATCAGTACAGCATCTAGTGTTGCAAAAGGCAGAATGAGATGGGCAAAATGGCCCTGCAATGTTTTCAGGATGACTTAAGTAATTGTGGTACATTGCACAATAGGAACTGCAGCTGCATGATACTGATCCTTGGAAGACTGACAAATCAGGGCAAAAGCTCTATTGTTTGAGCAAAAATCCTCATAAATAATAAAAGGAGTAAAAATGGGAAGCATAAACACCTTATCTGTAGAAACAGTGGAAAACCTGTGGTGATATAATTAGTACTATGTAGCTGACAGAAAGCGGTTTTCTTTCTCCGTTCAGATCAACCTTCTGTGCAGTGTAAAGGCTTTTTAAGAGAGCATGAAATCCACATTTAAAAATCAGGTGTAAGCTCTTTCAGTGGAGCACTAAACCTGTAATTATAAGTAGTCTGTACTCTTAAAGATCTGACAAGCATTATGAAAAACAACCGGCAAGAATTATGCAGGTAAATGCCTCTGGAAATCAGGTTGTGGTCATGCCTGAAGTGCAACTCAAAATGGCCATGGGGGACAGTGTTCAATGAAGGAAGGGAAAGGGGTATGCTCAGAGCAGCCTAAAGTGACCTATACAACTTTGGCACATTTCAAAATCTGAGTGCATCATCAATCATATCATTAATGAAACATCTGGATTGTTCCCAGAGAAAAAGTTACATCAGAAGAAGGCAAACGTTTAAGTTAGCTTAACAGTAAAGCTAAGAACTTGAAGTTTTTTTAAAACCATGGGCTGGTGTGAAAGTCATAAGCCTATGGCATAAAAAAATACCAGGGAATGTTTGCAACCACATTAGAAGAAAATGGGGAGGAACTCTGTGGCCTCATAAATCCAGAGTCTGGAGAAAACCATTTGCTTATAGAAATATTAAAGTTCTAAACAAGTAGTCATTTAGGATTAAAATAAAATTCACTCACTTCTATCATTGACATTGTTCATTGATGTAGGTTATCTATATATATATAAAAGCAAAATACCACTCGCGCATCATCACAAAATCTCCAGAACTGTAAAGCCTACAAACTTGAAATTTGCCACATATGTTCCTCTTGGCTTCTAGGTGCTCACTAAGAAAGGATTTTTTTAAAATGACCATAAGAGCATTAGTATTTCCTATATTATTGTTAACATGCTCTGATGAGGAGTTCTACTCCCCCTCCCCACCTGCAAAGAAATATGTTCCAAATGCAAAACACAAGCAGAGGAGAGGAGTTTCAGTTTCAGTTTTACTTTCATAGCAGCAAGCAGGGGATAGGATAGGGGAGGCTTCTATGAGGCAAGCCTGAGGGAGAGAAGGGGATAGGATAGAGGAGGCTTCTGTGGGGCAAGGCTGAGGGAGAGAAGGGGAGAGGAGAGGCCGATCATAACCACTAATTAATTTGTAAGTGTCAATTTATCAAGCCCGATCACATAGTTTTGTAATGGAGCATGGGTATTCAGCTAGTTTAACTAATAAATATGTTATCTGATGATAACTAATGATTAGGTTATTTAACTAATCATTGACATTGTAGGTTGATGTAGGTTATTTAACTAATACCTACATTACTATATCACTAGCGTTGGCTAGTCCCCATTACAACCCACAAATAGTTATATTACTTCCTTCTCCTCTATCATGCACACTGCTGTTTTGGAGTATGTCCCTATATTAGAATCTATATAATCTATTTCTTTGAAATCTACACTCTTGAGTCTCAGGCTCAGGCACCCATAGGGACTTAACAGGAATTTATATTGTGTAAAAATTGTAATTTATTATCTTTGGTTATTGTATTTAAGTCCATTTATCTTCCCTCTGGTAAAGCAGTGGCAAAAGACATTCTTCTGGGGGCAGCATAGCCAATTGGCCCTTCCAAAATGAGTATTAAGATGATTGGAGGAGAGTTTGAGGATAACAGCTTTAGCTGTGTTTGAAAATAAGAAGCTGGAAATCATTTTTACAAAATCACCAAACTATCACATGAAACAAGTGTAGAAACTATTATATGTGGAAATCAGTGGTGGGTTTCAATTTTTTTTACTACTGGTGCTGTGGGCGTGGCTTGGTGGGTGTGGCAGGGGAAGGATACTGTAAAATCTCCATTCCCACCCCAATCCAGGGGAAGGTTACTGCAAAATCCCCATTTCCTCCAGATTAGCTGCGATTTGGGAGGCAGAGAATAGATGGGAGTGTGGCCAGTCAGAATTTTTACTACTGGTTCTCCGAACTATTCAAAATTTCCGCTACTGGTTCTCCAGAACTGGTCAGAACCTGCTGAAACCCACCTCTGGGGGAAATAGCAAATGCCCGAGACTGAAGAATTTGCATTACAGTGCAACACCGAGCATGTTAACCCTGTAAAGGTACTGGCAGGGCCGCCCCCAAATTTGACAAGGTGATGGAACAGCCTTCAGCAGTAAACTTTTGGAAATCCAATATAACAGTGAAGATGACTCCTTCTGATCTCCAGTTAGAGCTGTATATAATCTGCTGGTGAACTGACCTCGAGTGTGGGGGAAGCACTGTTTTGTTGCCAACAACACAGCAAGAACCACCTCCCTATCTAATCAGCTTCTGGAGATGTAACAGGAGAAGGCTATTTTCTCTTTGACTTGACAAAACAAAATGTCTTGAGTTGGCTCTACCCACAGCTTTTAGATATTCCTGGTTAGATAAACTTGGCTATTTTATCAAAACTAATTTGTACATGTGATAGTAGTAATTCATTGGCCAGATGCAAGGATGGTTGTTACTTTAATGGAAGTACTGAAACAATTTGTTCTTAAAGACCAAACAAAGAAAAACAAGATAGCTTGGCAGACAGTAAAAATACTACAACGCTGTGTTTTGAAAAGACGTGTACTACTCCTACTTGTAAAACAGATTTTTAAGCCTTTAAAACACATGCAATATATCTATTATCCAGTCTATTAGCATGTTTTGTTTGCTTTTTATAAATGTACAGAGTAAGACTGAATAATAGGAAGTTTATGGTTTTGGTAGAAGAAAGTCAAACAACCTTTGGTATAAGCAGAATTAATCTTGAGGCACTTGAATTGAATGCTTATTTGGGGTATGGTTTGTGGTTTTGCCTAGTGAAAGGATTCTTGGAAAGAAAGAAAAAGGATTGTGGTTGTTAAGTGATGTGATCATGTGACTTCTGACTGAAATTATCTTACATTAAATATTCATGTTGGCTAGTTTAAGCCAGCTTCTTAAAAGGGGGAAGTAAAATAAATATTGTAATAAAACATGTTTAATAATAATTGGTATTCTATCTATCTATCTATCTATCATCTATCATCTATCTATCTATCTATCTATCTATCTATCTATCTATCTATCTATCTATTTTATTCTGCTTATATGCCGCCCTATCTCACAATGGACTCAGGGCGGCTCACAATAATAAAACACAAGCCACAAAAATAAAATCTAAAATCTAAAAATTTTAAAATTTAACCCTTAATAGTACTAATACTACTAAATTAATAGTATGATATCTTCAACACAAAGAGATCCCTCCCATGTTGTCCAGTTTTTTAGTAGTCTAAAGTCCCACTCATATCACGACAACTTCTAGACTCTTTGAAGAGGGTTGCATGTCCTGTGGTCCCAAAGCACATATGACTCTCTAAATCATTGGTTGAGGCCTCAGCCTTTCTCCCAAAATTGCCCCTAAATCCTAATTTGTATTACAAATTATTACATCACAACGTAGAAGTAGAAGTGAAAAATTAAGTATGTCATGGGTAATCACTTAAATTAAGTTACTTATTATTTTAGTTCAAATTCAAGTTGCCTTAGTTAATTTTAAGCTGGCCATAAGTATACTTATACTTGGCTACTAAGAGTTAAGTGTGCTGTTTTTGTATTCTCTCTTGGGTGGATGCACACACTTGAATAGTACAATTCAGATCCTTTGTCTCACCCCCCTCCCACCCAATCATCACAAACATTTAAATTCCATATCTAGATTTCCTGGAGTTTCTGGACATCTATGTAGTAAATTACCTTTTCCTTCTGATTTCCTTAAGCATTGTTCAGAATACTGATTTTTGTTTGTTTTCGGGAGGTTATTTTTGTATTTGTTTAATTAGAGATCATTCTTTGGTTAGATGTCCTTTAATTACCTATTGCCTGAAGAGACTCTACAGTCACTAGACTTTCCTATTTTGAGTTTAGCCTTTTTTCTTTCTTACTTAATGGTATTTGAGACATAGTGACCGTACTTTAATAAATAATTATTTTCTACATCTTTCTAATGATTTTGGACTAAACTAGAATTAGAAAGGAAATAATTTCTGGATTGAAGTTTATAATATTTACATCCCTTTTTTTCTACAGTGGTAGTCAAGATAATCTACAGTTCCCCAACTGGAATTAATGTTTGTATTATGTACAGATCATATTCTGTGTGTAGACAATTTATAATATATTGGTCATAATATTTGCTCATACAAGTAGAGCTTTATTTGTTGATGTTTAAAGTAATTTTAAGCCATTATTGAAAGTATGGAAACTGTTCTTCATATTTTAGGTTATGAGCAGCCAATTTCCAGGCTCCAGAGACTTCATCCAGTTTTTGAATATTAGATGACAGAGTAGAAAGTGTCCATTATATTAATGAATGAAATTAATTATCCTGATGTTTTTCAAGGTGGCTTCTAATCAGGGCTCAGGACTTATATTTCTTGATCACCATGGTTAATATCTTGATAAAAGGAGAAAATAAGAGAATCTCATCTGAATCTTTTATATTTTTGATTAATTTATTTATCAATTGACTATTACCATGACTGATTTCTATCATATCCCATGCCTGGGCATAAATCTGTAAATTCTGAATTCCAGGTTTAGCAAGCTATGGATGGGAATTATACTGAAACATCTCATTATATAATAATAATAATAATAATAATAATAATAATAATAATAATAATAGTGATAATGATATACAACAGCAGCTCGTAATTCTCAATGACATAGTTCCCTCCACTTTTTCCACATTCTGAAAGTTTTTGGAAAGTAAAGACTAAGAGGGAGATATAGAGTTACAGATGCTTTTTTTCTAAAGTGGCTTTAGTTACTATTTTTTTCAGCAGAGGACCAGTCTGATCGTCTCTGCTTTTTTATTTTAATCCATATTATAAAGGCTGAAATATTTCTTTAAATAATAGACAATGAAAGTATATTGAGGTCAACAGTTTGGGAGGCTGGCTATGCCAAGATAATGATTATATATATATATATATATATATATATACACATGCTATATACACACACTTTCCTTCAGTAGGTTTTTTTGGTTGATAGTCTTTGGAAGACTGTATTAGGTAAAGATGATAAAGTGGGAAATTGGAGGGTGGAAAACATATTGCAAAAGACAATAGCAAATGACTTACATATTGTTACCACTACATAGACATGTAGACCTTAAGGGTATTAGTGTAATCTCTAAAAACAATACATTGTAGTAGTTTTATGTCATCCTTATAGATATATATGTCTGCAAAAATATTGAGAAATGGGTTTTCAACATTTGGAAGTGACGTCTGTGCTTTGAAGTTAAGAAATCAGAGTCTGATTTCTTGGCAGGACTGTACTCTTTTAATATGAAAAACA
Organism: Ptyas mucosa; assembly: GCA_012654045.1. Classification (NCBI taxonomy): domain Eukaryota; kingdom Metazoa; phylum Chordata; class Lepidosauria; order Squamata; family Colubridae; genus Ptyas; species Ptyas mucosa. The sequence goes on along the minus strand of WNWU01000034.1, from coordinate 5,002,446 downwards.
ATGTTCTGAGATAAATTAGCCTCATGAGCAAGAAAACTCATTTTTGAAGTTGTGCAAATAAGGTTATTAGTCAAATATAAGCATATTATGATTCACTGTTCTTTCATAAAATATAGGTTGGACAAAGAGTTTAGAAGGAAGTTATTGGAGTTCATGTTTTCTACAGTTCATCATGCAGTAAACTAATGAGGTAACATGACCTCATTTTGATTGGGATCTTATTTTGAATCAAATCAGAATTGGGAGGGGACCTGAGTTTTGTGTTGCCTGAGTTGGCCCTGCTTCATCAAAAGTAAACTGAAAGGCTATATATGAATTGCATTAAACCAAGGTTTGTTTAATCATGAATTGATGAAACAACTCTTCTTCATCATCCTAGCATTTTCATGCAGGTGAAGCATCCACTTTTCAGATCAATGAGCACCATTTCATGTGATTGTATGCAGCAACTGGGTGCAACTGTGGAATTTTAATGTCCACATTAATTGTATCCTGCCACCATTGCTCTGGTCCTCCTTGCGGGCATTTGCCATCAGTATTAAAGTGCCCAGAAGTGTGGGGGGGGACAGTGTGAGGTGCTGCTTCAAAAACGAGGCCATACCACTAAATGCATTTTTCTCACACAAAGAAATTACAATTTGTTGGGTTAATTCAATGTTTCTCAACCTTGGCAACTTTCAGATGTGTGGACCAACTCCCAGAATTCCCCAGGCAGTCATGGCTTCCCTGGGACCTGAAGTCCATACATCTCACGTTGCCAGAATTGAGAAACATCACATCGAATGAGAACCACAATTTATAAATAACAATAAACCCAAAAGGAAACCATATTATAGTTTAGTGCAATGCATGAATCCAGTCAGCAGCTAACTATAGATTTCCTGTAAATGCAGAGAGCTTCCTTGCCCTTTCTTTTAAATGAAAACTTGTTCCAAGGGAACAGGGAAGTGAAAGGAATAGAATAGAATTACAGAGTTGGAAGGGACCTTGGAGGTTTTCTAGTGCAATGCCCTGCTCAGGCAGGAAACCCTATACCAGTGATGGCTAACCTTTTTGCCGTCGCGTGCCAAAAACAGGGGGAGCGGGGGGGTCGCAGGTGCGGGTGCCCACATCCATAATTCAATTCGCCCCGACCTCCCGCGCATGCACACGTGACCCCCTCCACACTTCCCCCTGCTTTTGGCACGCGATGGCACAGTGGGCCTGGTAGGCCCGTTTTTCCCCCTCCCCAGGCTCCAGAGGCTTTCTAGGAGCCTGGGGAGGGCAAAAACAGCCTTCCCCATCCCCCTGGAGACCTTCCGGAGGCCAGAAACAGACAGTTTCCCAACTTCCGGTGGGAGTGGAAGGCCTGAAAATCAGTTGGCCGGTGCACGCATGCGCACTGGAGCTGAGCTAGGGCAACACTCGCGTGCCCACCAATATTGCTCTGCGTGCCACCTGTGGCACCCGTGCCATAGGTTCGCCATCACGGCCCTATACCATTTCAGACAAATGGTTGTCCAATCTCTTCTTAAAACCTTCCAGTGTTGGAGCATTCACAACTTCTGGAGGCAAGTTGTTCCACTGATTAATTGTTCTAACTGTCAGTAAATTTCTCCTTAGTTCTAGGTTGCTTCTCTCCTTGATTAGTTTCCACCCATTGCTTCTTGTCCTGTCTTCAGATGCTTTGGAGAACAGCTTCACTCCTTCTTCTTTGTAGCAATCCCTGAGATATTGGAACACTGCCATCATGTCACTGTTTTTTTCTGCCTTCTTCTCCATAAAAGTCAGAAGGATTTAGATCCCCAGCTGTGACAAATAAGAAAAGATATATGTGCATGGACTCTTTTCCAATATACACTTCCCGCTGCTGAAGAAATGTCTTTTTCATACTATAAAAGTATTTATATACTGTACCCTGTTTGTTGCATAGGCACTACAGTAAAGTCCCCATTTTCTTAAGTTTATAGATGCAACTTTGAATTTTGGAGATGTTTCTACACCTCAGTCTTGGGAATATAAAATGACTTCAGGATCTTGCAACACCTCTTTTCCCAAAGCTTGCTGATGCATCAGGGTGTGACCGTACCTATGGGAGTGATGCTGCACAAACCACCTTCTTTATGCAATCCTAAATAAAGAAATTGCAGTATTGTGCATTTTGTATACGTACTTATCATGGGATTTGTTTTCTTGAAGCAGATTCGCCCTTATGGAGGAGGCAGAGAAAACTTGTAGCCCCATGGATACTCGCACCAGTTTCAGTTGACAAACTGCAATTATTAGGAAGAACAGATTGGGGAGAGTAAGTGCTATTGTTTGCCTGGGTAGCATGGACTTCTTACTCATTACATAGTTAGAGCAACAGAGAGCAATTGCCAAAGTGGCAGAAAACTTACAGTTAGGATATGCTAATGCCCATAAAGTTTAGCAACAAGGATTAGTTTTGGAATCAAAGTGCTTCTGAGGTTATGTAAAGCAACTTTGTTTTTTAAGTAATATTCTGGCATTTGGAATTGCGGAAGATACTAGATAGAAAATCCAATCCTTTACTCACCAGTCCTAGAGAAATAATCTCTCTGGAGCAGCCTTGGAGATGACAGCGGTAAAGAATCCACTTAGCCATAAATACACATAAAGTGAGAGGAGACCAGGGGATAGGAAAGGCTCAGGCCTATGAGGTCTGCAGAGAGTTCTTCACTTTCAGATCTTTAGGAATGATGTCATATTGTTCACATTTGGTTAGAAAAATGATCTTCTCCCTCCAATCGTCTCATCACAGTTTAGATATTAGATGTAGATTAGTGTGTGTGTGTGTGTGTGTAATCTTTGTTAAAAGTTTAAAGAGCAGTAATAAGAACTAGTGCAAACTATATTAAAACCGAGAAGCAAAAAGGAGAGAAATAACAAAAAAGCTAAAAGTGCAATTAGAAAAAAAAGAGAAGAAAATATGAAAAAAGAGAAAAATATAAAGATAAAACGGTATAAGGGAGTGATATTTCACACAGCAATCATATCTACAATTATATTTGCTTGGCTAGGTGGCTCAGGGGTTAAGATGCTGAGCTTGTCGATGAGAAAGGTCGGCACTTCGGCGGTTCGAATCCCTAGTATAGGTCTCCTGCATCAGCAGGGGGTTGGACTAGAGGACCTCCAAGGTCCCTTCAAACTCTGTTATTGTTATATATTAGCTATTCTATGCAGTTGATGCGGTGAGTTGCAGCTCACAAAAACTTACATCCTTTCATAAGATTCGTTAGTTGGAAAAGGTATTATTGGACCCCTTCTGGATTTTTTTTTTATGATAGCCCAAGAGAATTATCCTCCTACAATGTGTATAGGTGCCAAAAATCTTGTTTAAAATATTTACTATATCATTATATTTATTGAAGCATATAACAATGAACAAAATTTTGAAAATAAAAATGACAACAAAATTTAAAAAGCAAACATTATAGAGACCTTCCCCTTCCAAAAAAATCCTCCCCACCTTTTCTTGGTTTAATATATACTGTACCTAAAATATATAAGACATAACATTTTACATTTCTATTAAAAAAGAGATTTTTTAATAAATAGCAATAATTTATTTTGGAATTGCTTGTTGCTACTGTATAACAAAAATAGAGATTGAATGTGAATAAGCTATCGTTAATTAAAGGATTCTTCAAGACTTGTTTCTGCTGTGTTAACAACAGATTTTAAGAATTGAATTAAGTTCTTATACTGAGAAATGAGCAGTATTCCAGAATGTTTTGTCCCGTAACTCCCTGGGTTTAATATGAAAGCTGAATATCCTTTGTTTGTGCTTCTTGTTGTTAGCAATGTAACCACTCTTTCTTGAATATTGATTGTGGAAGGTAGTTCTAGAAACATCAGCTGATTATCAGTGCCCCTTATAGAAGTCTAATTAAAAAGTAAAGGATGAAAATATCCTTTTATCTGCCAGTCATTGGGGTAGTTTGATGGAAATGGATAGCACTCAAAATATATTTGAATAATCATTTCTGATTAGCTATGCAACTTACAGAAGTCCATAGATGGCAATTAGAAATAGCTGCCTTAGCTTAAATTGTATGGAAACGTTGGAAGTATGGACATTTACTGCCTTAGAGCTACTGCCAGTTGTTTTCCTAGAGGAATATATTCCAGATTAAACATTGCATTGAAGATGTCAGTTTCATGTATTTCTATCGACTCCATCTACCAAAATATTAAATTAAACTTGCTGGTGATGGTGGTGAGAAACTATTAAAGTATTGCTCGAAAGGCATAGGAGAAATGGAAAGGATATAAAACAATGACGAATTGCCTTGTCAGTGGTGCAACTACATGCAGATGGAACCAAAATCATGTTTCAGAGTAAAATCATATAAAAATCATCCAATAATTAATAGCAACTCAAAGCTCTTTATTTTAACATCAGCTCTTTTGCCAAGCACCTGCTCATTCCTTTAAGTGGCACATCATGGCTTAAATTTTAAAAGTTGATTTCAGCAGGGGTTACGGAGGTTGGCCATTTTTGGATTATATTATTAAAATTATTATTCTTAAAAATATAAGTCCAATTAGCTTAGCTGTGTTTATGCCTGATGCATCGAAATCCTTGTTTATTATATCTCTTCTCTTTTTGCATTTTGAGGGGAATGTTATAATCTATAAAACCAGTTATGTTTATCTATCCCAAAGCAAAAAAAAAAAATATTTAAATGACTTGGTTTCAGTGTGCTGCCGCCACAAATGTAGATTTAAAATGTTCATTTAATAGTCTGTGTCAAGAGAAAGCCCCACTCTAGCCTAAATTTGGACTCACGTGTTCAGATATGTTTATATTCTGCATTATTCTCATGCCAAAAATAGTGTAGTATGAATCCAGGTGCATTAATTTCATTATCCCTGTTAAAACAATGAAAATGTGATTAAAATGTTTTGTATGTGTATGTGTGTGGATCAGTATCTACATCTACCTCTACACCTATATGCATGCTCCCAGCCAGACTGGATATCCTAAGGAAGGATAGTGCTGATCATGAAAAACACACACAAGGGAACAACAGTGTCCAACTACCAGGCAATAACCCTGCCACCCCACAACATGGAAAGTTCTATTAGGCATCATAGCCACCAAGCTATAGTACCATATGGGCCATTACAGGAGTCCAGTTCAGAAAGGCTTGGGAACAACACCAGAGGCTCAAAACACCAGTTGCTCATAGACAGAGCAGTTGCCCAAGACTCGAGGTCTAGACTCTAGACAGGTCAATTTGAGCTCGCCTGGATTCACTATGGGAAAGCCTATGGCTCAATGCCACACACATGGATTTGTGAATGCCTGAAGCTATACACAGTCAACAAGACACTAAGGAGCTTAGTGACAAGACACCTCGAGAACTCAATGAGGCTGCAGAAGACAACATTGGAAGTCAACTCAAGACAGCTTACACAAGTGACCATCAGGCATGACATATATTAAGGTGGTGCAGAGGCCCCACTGTTCTTCTGAATACGCTTGAACTTCCTTAGCTAGATAACCACAAGGACTGGATATTGATACAACTTCAAGAGTGGAGCCATTTCTTGTACATGGATGACATCAAGTTGTATGCTAAAAGTAAATGAGACCATTTCATTGAGCCATCTGACATGGATCTACAGTGAAGATCTACATTGGGATGTCATTCGGGCTAGAGACGTGTGACTGGATGGTAATCAAGAGAGGGACAGCAGTAAAACCGATGGGGTGGAATTACCAGTGGGCCACATAGCAGACATATAGACCAGTTACAAGTACCTCACAGATTCACATGGGAACCATGAGGAGGAGGCAAAGAAGATTGCAATATCCAAGTATCACCAAAGGATCAGACAGGTCCTGAAGAGCCAGCTCAATGGGAAGAACAAGATCCATTCCACCAAGATGTATGCTCTGCCAGTCATGAGATACTCTGTTGGTCTAAAAGCTGGCCAAAGAAGAACATAGAAATTGCTGATGTGAAGACCTGAAAGCTCCTCCCAATGTACAAATCTTTCCACCTGAAGTCCAACACTCGGAGACTGTATACTAGCTTGAAAGAAGATCTGGTGAGTGTCAAAGCCACTGTCCTGGATGAAACTCAGAGTATCCAGGAATATATCAATAAGATGGCACCCAAAGATGAGCTATTGAGAGAATGCCTGAGGCAGCAGCAGTGGACAGGAGGATAATCAAGCAGAGGAAATGCCATGGCAAGACAAGATCCTGCATGGGATGTACCATTGACAAATAGCAGAGGTGGTACCGTTTTGGTTTCCAGAAACCAAGACCCTGTCTTATATTTTTTTGAATTCTGAAATAAGCGCTTGGTCTTATTGCCATGCTCTCAAAAGCCCAATTGGGCTTGTTATCAGGGGATGTCTTATTTTGGGGGAAACAGGGTAGATATTAGGAAATCCTACCAAAGTGCTGGACTAAAAGGCGGCACTGAGACACTGATCATGGCAGCACAAGAACTGGAATTAAGCACCAGATCAATAGAAGTGGGAATCTACCACACTATACAGAATCCTGGGTGCAGACCATGCAGAGAAGCCTCAGACACAGTCCAAGAGATAGTAGCAACGGTGCCAAGTGACAACAACATCAGAATTAAGGAATATGAGAAGCTGGGGGAGTATCAGGCCCAGAAGAAGGAGCTGGAGAGGATGTGGAAAATCAAGGCCAAAGTGGTCCCAGTGATGGTCAGAGCACTTGGGGATATATGTTGTATATTGCATTCAATCTGGGCAGGGAAATGTGAAATTCTGCCTTTTTAAGTTCATTTACAAAACTATACAGTATTTTCAGCTTAGATTTCATTCTATGTGTATGTGTGTTTGTGTGTACATACATACACTTATATACATATATATATATACATACCGATACATATAGTATACCATATATATCTCACATATTTACCTTTGTGATGCATAATTGCTGCTTTATAAGATAGCATTTTAGTCTGAATCTTTCCTGTTGTAGTTAACTTAGACTTCATAGCACTGATAGGATCTGGGTGTTCAAAATGGGATTGAGGTAATTTACATATGTCAGATTCCATTCTCTATATCTACCTTTCATTAAGCCATGGTTGAATGACTTGTACTATACTAAGCCATTTTTTTTAAACCAATGAAATCTAAGCTGAACATACTGCACAGTTTTGTAAATGAATTTAAGGAAGAAGAACCTCACATTGCTTCACCCAGACTGAATGCAATCCATCTACCATAATTTTTGCTCGACTACCCTCTTGGGACATAGCCAACAGTTGTGGTAGAATATATTCCTTACCTTCAGAGTCCCTGGTTAAATCACCAAGGTTTTTCACCTGGATTACTACAAGAATCTCCTACTAGGCATTCCTGATTCTTCTCTTTGTTCCCTGATCATAATCCAAACTATTCAGTGCCATTTAGGCTGTTCTGGGCCTCTAATGCTATTCTTATGTTTTATTATTACAGGACTCTTAATGGGCTCCTTATTTGATCCTGAATCCCATTAAATTACTGATGTTCATATTTAGAGCCCTGTGGTCAAACACCTTAGGATGTGTCCACCGTAATTTCTCCCTACATCTCTTTCTGGGCCTTGAATTCCTTTGGGATAAAGCTCTTTATTCCCTGTTTCAGCATTACAAATCCCTGATCCCAGGCTTCCAGAGACTGGGCCCTCTGGTTTGGAAATCCACAACCATAATCAGAATGGGATTTGAAGATTGCAATAATGAGCTTGAGGCAGTTAGTTGGGTTTAATAGATTACTGTTTGTGCAGAAAGGAGTTCCCTTTCTGCCTTTATGGCTTGATGAAAGAGAAGATCAAGCGAATATAACACAGGGTTTTTTTGGAGAAATGTAGGTGAAGGTGTCAGCCCTTCAAAGTAGATCAGACTAGGAAACCAAAGTTATGAATACTAATACTACTTTTATTATAAAGGTACTGTAACAGAGCTTTGCGAGTCTGAATATGTATGTGTGTGTGGGGGGCACAATTCAGACTTGCAAGCCTCTGTTACAGTAACTTTATAATAAAAGTAGTATTAGTATTCATAACTTTGGTTTCCTAGTCTGATCTACTTTGAAGGGATGACACCACTTTTTTCTCCAAAAAACCCTGTGCTGCTATATTCATGGAGAGACTCAGAGAGTCATATGTGTGATGCTTTTCAAATGATCATTCTGGCCTGGATTCAGGTTTCTCTTCTATGACCACTGTCTTGGTTGCAATTCTTCCTCCTGTTCCTCTTCGGCCCATTACAGGAGAGGGAATAGGTAGAATTCCTTTGTAGAGGAAAATCATGATTTTGTCCTTGAGCCTATGTCTGCCTGTTGCATAGTTAGAGAGGAGAGGCAATAAAGCAAAGATGTTTGCTTTATAACTAGTTTTCCTCATGTTTTATGCTATGCCTTTTGGATCAAATATTTGCATATTTTGGAATAATGGTTCTGAATAACATCACTTGCCTAAGCCCTGTTGAAATGAGCAAGAATTGCTCAAGAGTACAGGTGTGTACTTGAGTAAGTGGCATTCAGCTGGGTGGAGCCTTGTGCAACAGAGCTTTTAAGCTGATTGTGCTGTTGAAATCAGATAGAAGAAAAGAATATTGTTAAGCTCATAAAGAGCAACAGTAATTCAGTAAAATGGTTATTCTTGGGATGGTGTGTTACATTTCATCAATCAAACAGACAATTGATGAATGTTTACAATAAGTAAATGTTATGCAGAATTTTGCATTTAAAAAAAAAGGCATTTCAGAACATTCAGGAACATGAACGCAACACCTGTCTTCAACTCTTTTTCAGATTTTCAATCTTGCTTTCCAGAATTGCACAGCAGTATAAATTATAAAATAGTAATTTATTTCATTGCTTGTACTTCTTGGTTGGCTGGGTGCATACTTCGTACGCAGAAAAAGCCATAATGTTGGCTGGAAACCTGCAGCAAGTGTTCGATAAATTGTACGGTGCAATAAAAAACAATACATATTGATTTTTCAATCCAAAGAAGATGATAGTTGTAATAGAATTCTCTGAGCCTAGGAATAGCAATGAACAATTATAGGATATTGCCGAACCAGAGCAGATGTTCATTCTTTTTTCTTCAGTCAAATGGAGAGCAATATCTCCCTCTGTATCAAGAGGCAATTAGGGGCAACAGCACAAGCATTGAAGAGGCCCTGGTTTACCATGCTCAGTGAAAAATGTGGTTAAAATAAACATACTCAGTTGCCAAGATTGTGTAACCTTATCAACTTATCCTTGTAATATATCTGGTTTTGTAGACCCACAACCTTCTAGAGCACCCAATTTGCAGACTTAATGAACAAATGCTTTCTGAACAGATAGAACTCGGTCGTTATTAGCCCTGGGATTACATGTTATTTTCAAGCATAGGATCCTATACATCCACACACACTACATAACAGAATACCCTCACCCAACCCAGATCTTAATTCAAGAAACAAAACAGCACATATACTGAAGCTAGTTTCATTGATTCTAGCTCATTCTTCAGATCGATTGGATCCATCCCTGTTATTGGCTGAAGATTTTCACTCCCATCCACCTTCTGTTTTTTTCTCTCAGAGAACAGAAAAAATTACCCACCCATCCTAAATAAAATGGAGGCTGTTATCTCCTTTAAAAAAAATCCTAATTGAGGAAACTCACAAATTTGAATGATTCCTTGAAATTTGTTTTTTTTTTTTTGTTACTGTTGTTGACATTTCCTACATGGATGGATAAATCAACTAACATTTCTTTAACATGTTTAATATTTGAACCAACTGAAATGGAATTCCCCACATTCACTATTGTTGAGTATACAATCATGCTTCTTGAAAAACTCTCATGACCATCTTTTTGACTTTCATACAGATGCACACACAAAAGAAGTGGAGTTTGATTGCAGCGTCATGATTTCCTTCTTGACTTTTAAAAAAAAATCTCTCACAGGAGATGCTACTGATGCTTCTGCTCACTTTGTTATATGGAATGAGGGTTAAGTATGTCGTGAGCAACATAAAAGTAAATTGAATGTGGTAGAAGAGAATGGGATCAAGAATGAATGAGTGCTAAATGAATTATTCAAAGGTGCCTTTTTTGCTGCTATTTAAAAAGATGTCTAAATGGCGAATAGCTTTTGGAATAGTTGTCCTATAAATGGGTGGATGAACAGGGATGCCTTCAGTTATAATTTAAAAGAAAGCAATATAGGGAAAGAGTTGGACAGCTGGAGTGGGAATGCTGAAAAGCTTCTATTCCATCATTATATAAGCCAAACCAACTAGTGGGACTATGAAAAGATTTCCCTAACTCACCTTAGAGTGTGCACTAGATGGTAATAGAAGAAAGGAACATTTAAAGCACTTTGGTCCTGGAACATATAGGCCTCTTTGGGCTAGTGAGAAATTAGGCTTGGTAGTTTGTAGGCACCTAGTGCTATATTTGCAGTTCTTCTGTCTCCCTTTGTTCTTAATACTTTTGCCTTAAATGGCAATCTCTAGTTACAGTAGCATCTCCATTAACATCTCTATATTTATAGTTAGCATCATAATCTGTCTTATATTTATCTTTTATTTTGTAAAATCCACCAATTGTCTGCATTCTGTAATAGTAAACTGAAAGCAGTAAACAGAAAACATCCACAAAGGTCTGGTTTGTTTGTCTAATTTAATTCTAATTTTTTTCACCCAAAAATAATCTTCAAACCAACTGCCCCATTGGGACATATCCATTTTAAACTTCCTTACACCAACTTTTTTCGTTAAGCTGTTTGCCAAAAGTTTTTAAATTTTTAAAATCTTTTTTTTAAAAATCTTTTGTTCCTTAGCTCTTCAGAAAAAAAATACAAAGTGGAATTTTCTCTTAAAGAGAGAAAATCTCTCTCTAGCTGTAAAATAATTTCCAAAAAGTGTTAAAAAATGAGATTTGTGCAAACCTTATGTCCATATAGGCTATATTATGGCTGAGAGCTAGACTGAAATCTCTCAAGCCTCAATTGCTCAACTCATAAGCCATCTGCAGAAATCTCAGTTCCTTCACTTTGCTTATGAGAACCACCTGTGTAGCACACAAGTGGGTGATCTCATGAGTTCTCCTTTTTCTAGAAATTCTTAAGCCAACAAGAATTTGCCACCTAGCCGCTGATCGATGCTGCAATACTAGCTCTCTAAATCAGGGGCATGTAGTTTGCCATGAATTTTTACTGGCGTCAGGCTCAGACTAGTACTACTATAGAAGAATGTGGAGATTACCATAAGGAAGAAACAGAGGACAGTAAAACTTAATCCTGGGAAAGGGAAAGGACGAGACAGAAATTCAAAATGATCTCACCTTGATTTTTTTTAGTATAAAAGGGAGCAAGGAAAGACTTTGAAGATTCTGTTATTATACTCTACAATAATAATAGCAATAGCACTTAGACTTAGATACCACTTCACAGTGCTTTACAGCCCTCACTAAATGATTTACAGAGTCAGCATATTGCCCCCAACAAACTGGGTCCTCATTTTAACCGACCTAGGAAGGATGGAAGACTGAGTCAACCTTGAGCCAGTGAGAATCAAACTGTGACAGTCAGCAGAATTAGCCTGCAATTCTGCATGCTAACTACGGCGCCACCACGGTTTTAAAATAACATTCCTGTTGTGTTATCTCTTTCCCGACTTGAGCTATTGCAAGAGGCTGACACATAGAATATACTGTATGCATACAATAATGAAATTGTTAGGAACAGGTCACTGAAGCTAAGCTTTTCCAGTACAGATATATTCATAACTGATGCACGAACAGCAGGAGTTGCAAGCCTTCCTTGTTACTGGGATGACCAATGCCACTAGTAACTGGAATCAAGGAGAGACTTTCAAATATGTATCTTTGCATTTGGGGAATGTTACCCTGAACCTCAGGTTCACCTATCCATATTACCTATATTTAATCTGTATTTGGTTTCAGTATTTTATCCTTATCCAATCCATCATACAACTAATGAATCTAAAATCAGGGGGCAAAGAGAGATAGAGTTAAAGGTCACACTCTAAACATCTAGATGGCTTCCACAAGTTATGTAAACATTGAATGTTGAAGGAGATCTTGTGACCTGGTGGCAAGAAGAGAAATTTTCCTGTGCTATTCTCTGGTGAGGATTTTGCAGATAGGAATGGAGCCCCCATTATGCGGTACACAGTAAGTTGCTCTTAGCAATATCTCACAATCAGTGGTATCAAAGGCTACTGAAAGATCCAGGAGAATCAGCTTTCTAAGTAAGGACACTTATGACAACCAAGGCTGTCCTATATCCAGTCCTGAACTCACATATAAATGCATTTGACTTTTTTCAAGCATGCTTATAAATGCCATCATTTATAATAGAAAAAGATATTTGCAACTGAATGGTAGAGTTGTCTCAAACCTTGAAGTTAGTTTCATGCCTACTCTTGAGGACCTTGCCTATCATCAAGGAAAGCTATCCAAGCAATTCACTGAGGAAGTACTGATGTGAACAAGTAAGCCCTCTTTGCCACGATTCTGCAACACAGCCGGCTGATTGTGTACTCTGTTCTGTGCACATATTTACTGAGAGATTACGTCACGCTCAGTAAACCTAGGGCATTTCTGGAAAGGCTATCTGGAAGTGTCTGAGGATTTCCTCAGAGCATTCAGTGATCCCTTCAATCCCATATTCATTAGTCCTCTACTCTTGCAGAAAATCAGCTTAAATCTCCTCAGAAAATGCTCAAGAAAGCAGGGTGATTGTTTGATCGTTTGCTTTCAGACATCTCATTACCCAACATCAGCAGTGCAAGTGAGTGTGGGGTTTGTTCTCTGTTTATATACAGAAGCTTGACTTGCCGCTGCTGTTGAGGGTGTGGTTTTCTCTTTGATAGTTCCTTGATTAGGGCATTGTTTTATGCTTAAACTTGGTGTTCTGCTTTGTTTGGTATCAATCCCTGCTTATCTGGATGTTGCTTGTTGGAGATGATGAGTTCTAATCTTTTCATTTGCTTCTTAGCTGGTGCAAGAAGTAGAAACACCAGCCGAACAAGTGGAAAATATAAGAAAACAAATATAAAAAAACACACCTGTCAAATGAAGCAAGACCATCAGCAAATGCTCCAAAAGCTTCAGAGATTTAAGGATGGGAACTAGATTCCTAACCTGGAACGTTAATGGCTTGAATTCACCACAGAAGAGGAGGAAAGTATTTCATTATCTTAAACAATTTAAAAATGATGTAATTTGCTTGCAAGAGACTCACATTAGAATACAAGATCAAAAATATTTATTAAATGCAAGATTAGGTACACATTACATGGCAGCAGCACCAGAGAAGAAAAATGATATAGTTATATATTTGAAAAGCGATTTAATTGCAAAATTAATTGAAGCAGATGATCAAGGAAGATTCTTAGCAATTGAACTTTTGGTGAAAGGAGAAAAATTACTTCTAATTGGAGTTTATGCGCCGAATCAACAACAAGAAAATTTTTATAAATTGCTACACTCAGAGTTGACACAGTGGAATTATAAACATGCATTTTACCTGGGGACTAGAACGGAGTTTTAGATATTAAAAAAGATAAGAAGGGACCCAAGCAAAATTTATTAACAAGAGCAAGACTGCCAAGGTCCTTTTTTGACATGATGGAGGATTGGGAGTTGAAGGATATTTGGCGCGAAAGAAACCCAATCGAAAAAGATTTTACCTTCTTTTCTGATAGACACCAATCCTTCTCAAGGATTGATTTTATTTTAATCACTAATGATCTTTTTCCTAGGGTGAAGAATACAAAGATTTGTTCAAGAACACTAACAGATCATAGTCCAGTTTGGGTGGAATTGGAGTATGGAAAGGGATCCAAGAGGTCTTGGAGGTTAAATGAAAATTTGTTTAGATATGAAGAAAATGTAAAGGAATGTAAGAAGTTAATGAAAGAATTTTTTGTTATAAATATGAAAAAGGGTACGCCTATGGAAATGGTATGGGATGCGAGTAAAGCATATATGTGAGGTATTTTGATATATCTGAATAATAAATGTAGAAAGAAGCAGGGGGGGAAAAGGAAGGCATTAGAAGAAGAGATAAAGAAAATAGAACAAGCTTTGATAATGAACCCAGCAGATAAGATTAAAGAGGTAATTAATTTACTTAAAGGGCAATTTAATATGTTGATAGCAGACCAAGTGGCAACTAACTTACAATATGCTAAACATAACACTTTTTGTAATGCTTATAAACCAGGTAGGTGGCTAGCTTATTTCTTAAGAAAAAAACAGAAATCAAGGATAATAGAGAAAATAAAATTTAAAGGGAAAGAGGTTTATCAGCAAGAGCTGATTAAGAAATCCTTTTTAGAGTTTTATTCAAGATTGTATGTTGCTGATAAAATTCAAGATATAGATATAGATAGATATTTACAGAATGAGAATACTTATATAATTTCACAAGAGCAGAGAGATAGTTTAAACCAGTTAATAACTTCTGAGGGGATTTTTTCCGCAATAAAACAACTGAAAGTGGGTAAAGCTCCTGGGACGGATAGTTTGACGGCTGTTTATTATAAATACTTACAGGAGGATATGCTGGAACCACTGAAAGAGTTATTTAACAATATACAACAGGGAAGTGAGGTACCCCCATCTTGGAAGACAGCTTTTATTTCTTTAATTCCAAAAGAGGGTCAAGATTATACAGACCCAAAAAATTATAGACCTATATCGCTTCTAAATACAGATTATAAGATTTTTGCTAAAGTGTTAGCAAATAGACTAATAACTAATGATAGTTATGCAACAAATGATACATCATGATCAAACAGGTTTTATAACTGGGAGACAAATGAAAAGTAATGTAAGACATATTGTTAATATACTAGAATACTTGGGGAGAAACAACCAGGTCCCTGCAGTGCTAATATTTCTCGATGCAGAGAAAGCGTTTGATTGACTGAATTAGCAATTTCCTTTAATTGAAATTAACGGAAAAGATGCAATTTGGGGAATATTTTATACAATCTATCAAGGCAATATATCAGAAACAAACAGCGCAAATAATAATTAATGGTGGCTTAACTGAAAATTTTAACATAGAAAAAGGAAGAAGACAAGGTTGCCCTTTGTCACCATTATTGTTTATTTTGTCAATGGAAATATTGCTGAATAAAATACGTGGGTCAGATGAAATAAAGGGAATTAAAATTAGACAGTATGATTACAAATTGCGAGCATTTGCAGATGACCTGGTTGTCACTTTGACCCAACGAGCACAGTCAATCAGGGTTTTGATGGACATAATCAAGGTGTATGGACAAGTATCTGATTTTTTTTTTTAATTTGATTTATATGCCGCCCTTCTCCGGAGACTCAGGGCGGCTTACAATGCGCTAAGCAATAGCCTTCATACTTTTTGTATATTTATACAAAGTCAGCTTATTGCCCCCACAAACTGGGTCCCCCCACAAACTGGGTCCATTTATTTTAAAATAAATGCAGCCAAAACAAAGATAATAGCTAAAAATATGACTAGAAATCAGAAAGAAGAGATGGAAATGGTAACAGGATTTGAAGTAGTAAAGAAGGTTAAATATTTAGGGGTTAATATCCTGTCTACGAATATGAAATTATACCAGTGTAATTATGAACCATTGTGGCAAAAAATACAGATAGAGATGGAAAGTTGGAAAAAATTACAACTATCCTTGTTGGGAAGGATAGCTGCAGTCAAGATGAATGTTTTACCGAGGTTTTTATTTCTTTTCCAAATGATCCCCATACTTAAGAAAGATCAAAATTTGAAGCAGTGGCAAAAGGGTATAAATACTTTTGTTTGGCAGGAAAGAAGCCACGTGTAAAGCAGAGAATAATGCAAGATTCCCGAGAAAGGGGAGGTCTTAAAATGCTTAATTTGGGATTGTACTATGACGCAGCTGCCCTAATGGCAATTAGTGACTGGATGAATTTAACGGAGGAAAGGATATTAAACTTAGAGGGATATGGGCTGGTCTACAGCTGGCATGCCTATTTATTATATGATAAAAAAGTGGACACGACTTTTAAAGTCACATATTAAGAAGTGCTTTATTGCGAGTCTGGAAAAAATATCAATACAAATTAAACGATAAGTTATCAATTTGGAGTATACCCAGACACGCGATAGAGAATATAAGTGTAGAACAAAAACAAGATGAGAATACATACAAGGAACTTTTGTATAAGGAGGGAAATAGATATCAGTTAAAATCTATTCAACAATTAAAGGAAGAAAGAGTAATTAAAACATGGTTTCAATATGGTCAGCTCCAGGCCAGATGGAGAGAAGATCAAAAAATTGGTATTTTGCAACAGGATGAGAACTTGATAAAACAAATAAGAGATAAAAGCCAAATGCACATAAAAAGGTTGTATAATGCATTAGTGGAAATAGATTCTGAAACGGAGTTAGTTAAGGATTGTATGATAAAATGGGCACAAAATATAGGAGAAGTAATAACGATGGAAATGTGGGAAAAGATATGGGTCAGAAATGTAAAATTTACACAAGCCCAAAATTTAAGAGAGAATTTTTACAAAATGTTCTATAGATGGCATCTAGATCCAAAAAAACTAGCATGTATGTATTCAAATTTGAAACCTAAGTGTTGGAGATGTGAGTGTCAGGATGCTACGTGTTACCATATATGGTGGACATGTAAGAAAATTAAGGCCTTTTGGATAAAGATATGGTGGATTATTCAAAATATTTTAAAGAAAAAGATTAAATTTACGCCACAATTTTTCTTGCTGGGTATAGTTACGGATTGTACGGTAATAGAAACTAAATTGATATTAAATTTAATAACAGCAGCTAGGTTATTAGTAGCACAGTACTGGAAGAAGGAAGATGTACCCACCATCGAGGAATGGACATTAAAAGTTGTGCATCTGGCAGAAATGGCAAAAATTTCTGCATATTTGAAAGACTTTTCAAATGAAAGATATATATTGGAATGGAGAAGATGGATTGACTATATTCAGAACAAGTATCGGACTAAGCAACTTCAAATAGTTTATGAATGAAGTATTTAAATTAAATTGTAGCTTATAGTTTATGTTTATAATGGTTTGAGATACATGGAGTTAAAGATCTAAGGAAAACTTTAAACTAACATATGTTAGCATATTTTAATCCTACGTTTGTGAATGTAATACCCTGTGCTTGTCCTGGGAAGTTCAGGGGGGTGGGGTGGGGTGGGGAGGGAGGGTTGGGGGAAAGAGGTGGGGGATGGGTAAGAGGGCGGGACTGGCTGAGGGAGGGGGGCTGGGAAGGGGGGAAAATGTTTGTATCTTTTATAAAACTTTTAATTAAAAAAAACACACCTGTTTGTGGCAATTTCTTAATCTGTTGTGAAACAAAGTAGGAATTTGTCCACCTCCAACATTTCTATTGAGAAAGAAAAAAGCACTTATCAGATTAAAGAAACTTGTGCTATACAGTATGTATAATGCGTACAGCCTTACAAGGCCCCTACAGTGAAGATCTCCTCTGACATTTGCAGAAGTGTGGGTAATTTATACAGCGGTTGCTAGATTCTTTATCAATCCGAGAACCAACTTTTACATTTATTTTCTAATTTGCTAATGAGTTAACATAGAGGCATGTTGTTATTAAGTGGGTGTATGAAATGGAAATGGGCTGCTGGTGGTTGAGCTGGGAACAAAATTGCCCAACTTGGATAGTCTGATAGAATTTTCTAAATTGGCTGTATTCCAGGGAGATAACTCCGAAGAGTTCAGTGTCTCATCAGAATAATTACAGAATATTATTTGAGTGCTCCAGCTGTAGGAAATAGTATGTAATCAAAACCAGCCTCTTGCTCCCTTGCTTTGCACCCTGAGCTACAAAAGTAGGCAAACAAAGTGACCATTATGTATATTTAAAAAATCCCCAAGGAAAACCATTATGAAATCATAACTAAAACAATAAATTAATAGTTAATTTAAGATCTGTTATCAGTAGCTCAAACCCAGTCCAAAAATAAGTTCAGTAGAGCACATTTCATGGCATTTTGAATGATTTTAAAATCAGCTAAATAAAGCTTATTTCTCTTCAGTATTACTGTAATTAGCAGTAATTATTACAAGTTGGAGAATTTGAGTCAGCATCCCCCGGGCAGGCATAATGCAATATTGCCAGTTTTAATTTGTTGGGTTTGCTGTTTTTAATATTTTTTAAAAATTAATAATTGTACTGTCAAATGCTATCTGCTGTTCATAAACTGTTGCACGACCAAATAAAACACAAATCCCAACAATAAAAACAGCACAGTCCACTATTATCTCAACCTTTAGCAAACAAAATGTAAATCCATCCTGAAAAGCTCTAATCAGGAGAAAAGAGCAACGTGCACACGTATACAGCTGAACGAGCAAAAATTAAATGAAAGAGCAGCACAGGACAAAAGAGCAAAAAAAGCTCACTAACAACCCAAAAGAGTCTTCAGCTCTTGGTACTTTTTAAATGCCCTCCAAACACACACAAATTGTGTCTCTCCTACCGAAACTCATCAAATCAGCCCAAATAGAAGAGGCTCTGCATTTTCAAATGCACTTTGGAAGTTCTGTGTCCATAAGAACGATTTGTGCCCATCCCAGAACAAAACAAATCAGCCTAGAGGAACATTTCCATGTTTAAGTGTACTCTGGAACAACAACAAGGCATAAGAGCCAAAGTACATTCTACCCATTCACCAATTACAATATTGCTGAATGCCACTCTAACTCTGCTGACGCTATTAACTACAGAAACACAACTCAATGTGAGTCAGTGTAAGTGGGGCACCATAAACCATAGCTTTGTGGTAGATGATGGGCAAGGGCTGACCGTACTCTGAAAGACAAGGTAAATATTTTGTTCCAATCTTTTCCATCTGAAAACTGGAAGTACGTTAGTGTAATATTGGTTCCCACTAGTGGCTTTTTTCTTCAAAATAATATGGGGCGGGTATGCTAAGTACATTTTTATGAGGAATTGAATGTGACTTCTTTTATTTTGGGGGAAAATGTTTATGCTGTCACAGAAGGCCATAATACCGTGAACATGGATATAAAAATATCCATTGAAATATTTCAACGGTGCCTCGGCCGCTGGCTACTGCTATTAAATGTTGGGTTGGTGTATGATAAATCCATCCTCATCAGTTGTATGATCCTGGACCTGAGCCAGCCAACTGTGGCTTGTATCGCCAAGACTAGCAGTGGGCCTAGGGGCAGCTGTGCAGAGAATGTGGGAGATTTTGCAGATGTGCTCACCCGGGTTTTAAATTTGATGCTATCTGTGGACCTGGAACTAGGAGGGATAACACCTGCCGTTCAGGAAACTGTTAATAGCTTGTGGAAGGTCTGTGCCACAGGGTCCCTATAAGTGAAGTGGACCCCCAGAGAGCAGTTGGGTTTTTTTGCTGTTGTATCGGGCTCCTTGCTCTGCAGTGACATTCCTGGCTAAGTTGCTGCATTTTGTTGCTGAGCTAGCAGTCAAATCCCTGAGGCTGGTAACCCTTGGGGATTTTAACTTACCTTTTGATAGCATTGAGACAAAAATTATTAGGGAGTTCAGGGCCACCATGGAAACCATGGACCTATCCCAAATTATTGAGCGTCCTCTGCCTGTGGCTGGTTCCAGTTAGTATTAGTAAGAGGGAGGAAATCAAGTTCCAAACTCCTGACTTGTGGGGTGTCTTAGAGCTTCATGGGGTCACATCCTCAGGATTATAAATGAAAACTCCCCAGAACAGGGAGGAACAAGCATCCTAAACCTTTCCATCTTGCTAGGAAGGAACCCAAGCTTATTCTTTTCCACCTGGATCCTACAGACTCCAGATGCAAAACCTCAACAGCACAACTTGGTCAGACAGGGTTTAGGTTGTGCAACTAACATCAACATACTAATGATACCTGATCCCCCAACGGATGGATGTTCTCCATTAGGCAGGCCTTCTCCATCGCTGCATCAGCCCTTTGGAAAGAACCGCCCCAGAGATCCATAGAGCCTCCACCTTATTGCTTTTGGGCAATTAAAAAAAACCTGGTTGCTTCCATAGGACTAAGTTTAGGTAGTTCAGGTGGGTTCCTTTTTAGTGCAGGTGACGCAAAGGCATGTTTTTGGGGTTGGGTTTTTTGGGTGTATGATTTAACACCCATACACCAGTTGTGTTTTATATGATGTTATGTTTGTGTGTGTGTCTGTGTAATGTTTTTAATTTTGCAAAACCATTCAGAGATGTTTGGAATTGGACAGGCTAAAAATCTGACTGATCAATAAATAATTATAAGTACACAAGAAACAAGAACAGTCAGCACTGCTACCATCATCCTGATACAACCAACCTCAGGCAAGTTGCCTGAACTGCAATATGTTGAGGGTATTTTGCTCTCTCCTTGAATTCTTCTCTTTTCCTTGCCCTTGCCAACTTGTTTTGGGTCAAGTGCCAGGAAGAAAATGCTTTTAAGGTCCTAGGTTTTCCTTCCCTTTTCTGTGAGCTGAGATTGGGATACAGCATGCAAAGCAATTTCAGCAGGGTCAAGGAAACTTCAAGGATTAGAGAAATACAAAATGTATGTATGGGAAAAAACCCAGCTCAATGAGAATTGAGGCTGTGGTATCTGGAGGGAGAATGTAATGGGGATGGATGGAAAGAAAGAAAGAAAGAAAGAAAGAAAGAAAGAAAGAGAAAGAAAGAAAGAAAGAAAGAAAAGAAAAGAAAAGAAAAGAAAAGAAAAGAAAAGAAAAGAAAAGAAAAGAAAAGAAAAGAA
>WNWU01000034.1:4971435-4981652 GCA_012654045.1 Ptyas mucosa | reverse complement strand
AAAAGAAAAGAAAAGAAAAGAAAAGAAAAGAAAAGAAAAGAAAAGAACTTTATTGTCACTTGGAATGCACACTATTAATCTGGAAAAGGGCTTGGTTGAATCACTAAAACTTGAATGGCAGGTGCATCATTGCCAAATCCAGCAGCTGAAGAAAATTATGGTCTATCACCTGTGTGTAAATTTGTGTAATTATGACACACATTAAGTGTTTGTTGGCAGGGTTATCATATATCCTGGCTATTTGATAATCCTCTCAACAAACACCTAATATGTGTCATAACTACACAAATGCAGACATGTTTACACACAGGCGACAGGATAAATGTATCAGAGGAAGTATATTTGTTACTTAAGTCACAATCAAAACCGCTGTCTTTTTTAAAACACTGTAGTTATACAGATATAAAATCTATTCGTTAGGAAAAATTGGATATGGAAACAAATCTAAACTGACAAGGAATTGAATTCAGAATAATAATTATTTAAAAAGAAAGACTCTTGTTAATTTACAAATAGTATTGTGGGAAAAGCTAAGGCTTTTTCCAGAAAGTGTAGTTAGGTATCTAAATCAGGTGATCATGGCCTTAGTAAGCTCTTCCATTGCAAGAGAATTCCCTTTGATCAGAATTAAAACTGCTCCTAGCTCAGAATAACCAATTATAAGGAACACAGTGCTTTGGCTGCTTTGTGCCTCTTCTGTCTCATAATTCCAAATTTAAGCATTATGTGAAATCATGTGAATACAGTATGTGCATTTTGATCATTGAGGTTAGGTTAGGTAAACCTAGGAAGTTGCCTTTTAGAAGTTTAGGTTGCTTATCTAGTTCATTTCATCTACTTCACTTAACAGCTCTATTCCCACCCCCCTACTATCTGTCATCTGGAGATGGCAGGAATTGAACCCAACTTGTGTTATGGTGCATTCCAGAGGTGGGTTTCAGCAGGTTCTTACCAGGGGTGGGTTCTAAAAATTTTTATTATTGGTTCTGTGGGCATGGCTTATTTTATGGGCATGGCTTTATGTCAAGTCTTTAAGATTTAGCAGAGGTACTGGTCTACCAGGCTTTTAACTGCTTGTAGAGCCATACCGGTCTACCCATTTGTTTTTGGAACGCACTGGTCTACCACCACACTGCCTTTTACCGCTGATCAGCTGTAGGGCGGCCCTTTGAAGCCCCGTGGCAAGAGTTTAAACAGTTTTTTTCCTTCTAGCCGATCAGCTGGGACTTGGGAGGCAGCAAATAGATTGTGGGCGGAGCCAGGCAGAGGTGGTATTTACCGGTTCTCTGAACTACTCAAAATTTCCACTACCGGTTCACAAGAACCGGGGAGAACCGGTAGCAACCCACCACTGGGTTTTGACCAGTTCTGGAGAACCGGTAGCGGAAATTTTGAGTAGTTTGGAGAACCGGTAAATACCACCTCTAATTGGCCCCACCCCCATCTATTCTCTACCTCCCAAGTCCCAGCTGATCAGGAGGAAATGGGGATTTTGCAGTAACCTTCCCCTGGAGCAGGGTGGGAATGGAGATTTTACAGTATTCTTCCCCTGGAGTGGGGTGGGAATGGAGGTTTTACAGTATCCTTCCCCTGCCACGCCCACCAAATCACGCCCACCAATCCACACCCACAAAACCGGTAGTAAAAAAATTTGAAACCCACCACTGGTGCATTCCACAAGCAAATATATAGGTGGAGAGAACAATCTGTTTCCAATCTGTGTCAGTTTTGTACCCAATGCTGGCCCTAATTAGAGTGTGGTGGCAGCTTCAGGAGGCAGATAATGAGGGATGAGGAGGGGCAGGACATTGTTATATGTATCATAAAGCCTGTCCTGTACGGAGACAGCTTGCTGCTTTTAAATCAAGTGCAAATTCTGCCCTACTGCCAGTATTAAAATAATATTAATAATCTATATGTAGAATAGAAATGAGATGGGGCTGCATCTTGGTATTTACTTCACACCCCACATTGGATTAGCCTTGTCTGTATGGATTTTTTTCTGTTCCATCCTACTATAACAAAAAATACACACTATGGAGAGCATATTATGCCATGTATAGCTTTTGTTTGTGTGCATTGTGTCTGTCTGTGCACATGCCTTCAAGACAGTGTTGATTCTTGGTCACTGGCTGGATAGGTCCCTGCAGTTTTCCTGGCAAGATTTTGGATTGGTTGGTCTGTGCCTTCTTGCTAAGGTTGATAGGGATTGATTGGCCCAAGGTCACCCGGCAGGCTTTCTGCCTAGGGTCAAATTAGATCTCATAATTCTCCAGTTTCTAGCTTGGTGCTATAGCAAGTGCCCCAAAGAGAAATGAGAAGACAGACATGGCGCCTCAAGTCCATGATGAACCCTTTGACCTTCAAATGAATATAGTATAAGAGGGTTAAAAAGAAAAAAAAAATATCAATGATTGCCTTCAGAAGTTGTGGAGGTTTTTAGGAAGAGATTGGACAACCATTCGTCTGAAATGGTATAGAGTTTCCTGCTTGGACAGGGGGTTGGACTAGAAGACCTCCAAGATCACTTCCAACTCTGTTATTCTGTTCTGTTCTGTTAATCAGGTAATTTCTTCCACATAGGCTTCCTTCTGGTTCTGCAGTTTGCACCACAAAACTATTATCAGGTCAACTGCTGGTTTGGTGCCTTATCTTTGCAACCTTAACTAGAGGCAGTTCAGTCTTTCAAGTGCACTTAATCTTCCAGATGTAAGATTACTCAGATATTCATTTGTGAGTCATGAATAAAAAAAAAGGTGGATCATCACATCCGAGCAATCCCTTTCTTCTACTGTTTCACAGTTTTAACATTTTTGTTTAGGTATCTCTGGCCATTCTCCTTCCGTATTAAAGATCACTGCTCCAGGGTGCTGTCTCTTCCTGTACTGTACACACTGGTGAAGGCAATTCTCTGTTGCTGTATTTATTCTCTCTACAATACCATCGTTTTTGTTCTTAGCACAAAGTTTCCCACTATGTATGCAGTACAAAAATTAGAGAGCTCTAATGTTTTCAGAAAACCATATCTGTATCTTCCCAATAGGCTAGTTACAAATGATGATTTTTCAGGAATGAAATACAAGGTAGTAGGGACTGTCTGACAAGTTGAGGCAGTTACAGACAGGTGTTTTGCTGATGCACAGATAGTAGCCAAACAACACCAAGCCCAAGTAATTCCTGCTATTAATTTGCACGGGAAAAATATCTATCTGAAGAAATACAGAAAAAGAAAAACAGAAATTTGGTTGAATAAAGTGAGAGTCCTTTCTGAATCACTCTACTGAATGGCAGATAAGCTTTGACATCTGGAGTATATTAAGTTTTTGTTTGATAGTGCTTGGGTCTTTTAATTGTCTAGGTTCTTATTATGCTTTAACTAATTTGTATTTAGTTATAATTCTCTTTTATATTTTCTTTCTTAGGATAAATTACATTAAGAGACGTATTTAGCAGAAACGTGGAGTAAAAACTCAGTGAATTCAATATATAAATACAGATATTATTTATGAACTTTCGAATTACTACATTTTTACTAATTTAGTAAAGAATTACTAAAATTCTGCCTTGAGCTCCTCAATGAAAGAATAAATAAATAAATAGTTTGAAAAGTTTAAAAGATAAAAATAAAATGGCAAAAAGATGTATTGTTATAGCATTATTAAATCATAACACAGAAATAATATTCTAAGAACATATATATTATTTTTATATTATGATGCTATAATATGATAACATGATAATAATTACACATAATACATAAACCAGGAAGTAATGAGGTAAACGTTGGCCAAGTGACTATAATTATGTCATTTCTCTCTGTATATATTTAAGCAGTCTGAGATTAGATATGAAAATTCTCTCTCTCTCTCTGTACCTCCCTCCCTCTCCCTCTCCCTTTCTCTCAATATCTTTGAGAAAGGAAAAAGGCAGGAAAACAAAAGGAAAATGAGGCAAAAAAAGGGAGAGAAGAAAACAAAGTCTGTGAACGGGAAATTTACAAACAACATAGAATTAAACAGGTCAAAATTTGTTAAGGAAATATTTCCTAGATAATTTTTCACACAACTAAATATCTTATACTATTGTAAAACCTAAAAGTCATTGTTATATTCCAAGTAATGTAGATATCAATAGTGATAATCAACGCAATACAAAATATAAAATAAGATACAAGGATCAGAGCAATCCTTATTTGGCAGATCACTGAAAATTTGATTAGTAAGATTTATGTTAGGAGGATGTTAAGTGTGCATATAGTACAAGCCTTTATATGGAATTATAATTCAAAAAATATAATTCAAGTTGAACTAAATTCTGGGACTGGACAGTTTTCTTGATGAGATTTTTCAGAATTAATTTGCCATTGGTTTCTCCCTAGGGCTGTGAGAAAGTGATGGGCCGAAGATCATATGGCTGACTTTGTGCCAAGGTGGGACTAGCCTGATGGCTTAACCGCCATGCCAAACTGGCTCTCAATAAAATAATAGTGGAGGAAATCCAGCTCTTGCATTTTGTTTCATTTTATTACAACCAACTTTTCCCCAGCATTTACTAGGTATAATTTCTGCTCCTTTGTACACACCCATTCACACAAATATAACGAGGGATATTGTTCTCTGCTATAGATCCAGAATCGAGATAGGAAAAATAGTTTACTTGATTAGATAAGGAACACCCAAGCTAAAAGAGCCCTGGTGGCGCAGCAGACTAAAGCACTGTTATTAACACCAGCTGCCTGCAATTACTGCAAGTTCAAATCTCACCAGGCTCAAGGTTGATTCAGCCTTCCATCCTTTCTAAGGTAGTTAAATGAGGACCCAGATTGTGGGGGCAATAAGCTGACTTTGTATAAATATACAAAAGTATGAAGGCGTTTGCTTAACGCATTGTAAGCTGCCCTGAGTCTCCGGAGAAGGGCGGCATATAAATCAAATCAAATAAAATAAAAATTATAGCCATATCCTTCTAATACAGGAGAATTTGAGATCAGTTTGTACATCAAAGGAAAATAAACAATTCAGAATATAGACCAAGATGTAGGAACATGAACAAAGAAAGCAAACTTGAGGTTTCAAGTGCCAGTGTATAAATCTGTCTTTCACAGATTTCTGTAGCAGCTTGGCTATAGAATTTTTGAAAGAAGGGTTTTATGTTTCAAAAGCTCCGTCTGTTCTAGACCCAACCAGCACTCATTGGTACTGTTACAGAAGTCCCAAAGGTGCTTTTTTCAAGAGGCAACTGGACTTTCTGGTTTTTCTTTGAAGACGTTTTGCTTCTCATCCAAGGAGCTTCTTTAGCTTCTCATCCAAGAAGCAGCTTCTTGGATGAGAAGTGAAACATCTTCAAAGAAAAACCAGAAAGTCCAGTTGCCTCTTGAAAAAAGCACCTTTGGGACAACCATGACCTGGATGACTGAGAATCTCCATAGACATTTACTGGTACAGAACTTGGTTCCTTCTTCAGTTCTTTCTTCTTCCTTCTTGGTTCATTATTCAAGAGGCCCCAGCTTCATATTCAGGCACTCCTTCATCACTCTAGTCCTGGATATGGTAGTGGGCAACTCAGGAAGAGTTGATATGTGCCCACTAATAGTAATTTAAAAAAAATGTTATAACATACAGGTAGTCCTCGACTTACAACAGCTCATTTAATGACCATTAAAAGTTACAACGGCTCTGAAAAAACTAACTTGGGACCGTTTTTCACACTTACGACTATTGCAGCATCCCTATGGTCACATGATCAAAATTCAGATGCTTAGCAACTGGGTTCATATTTATGATGGCTGCAGTGTTCTGGAGTCATGTGATCAGCTTTTGCGAACTTCTGATAAACAACGTCAATGGGGAATCCAGATTCACTTAATAACCGTGTTACTAACTTAAGCACAATGATTAACTTAACAACTGTGGCAAGAAAAGTCGTAACATGGGGCAAAACTCATTTAACAAATGTCTCACTTAACAACAGAAATTTGGGGCTTGATTGTGGTCATAAGTTGAAGACTACCTGTAGTCAGTCACTAAATAAGGACAATTATTATTTAGGTAATGTGTAGAAATGACATTGGAAGTTTACTTGCGAAGTAATCTTTGCAACAATGGATAGAGTAAAAATGAGGCAGAGTTTTTCATCTTTTCCCATTAACACAACTTCTGGAAGTAAATTATTAGTAAAGGTACTATCTGTTATAACATAATTAAACCAACCGTAATAATTATATTTGCCCTGGGTGACTGAGTGATTTACAATTATTAGAAACATTTAAAAATAATGCTATAAAAACACAAAAGCAGCACAAGACAAAAAAACAAGGTTGGCAAAGAAAATAAACCCAGAGGGCATTAAGAAAAAGGAACAGCATTAGTCATTCTTGCCAACTTCCTGGCAAGAGTCATGTCTTCAGGGTCCTTTGAAACACCAGCCAGAATAAGGAACATCAGAAGGAACCTCGCTCCAGAATTTTATGGGCAGTGGTCTCTTTAAAGTCATGGAAGATGTTATTTAATCATTGATAAAGTGATCATTCATTTGGTAACTGATTAGTTTTGATCTTACTAAGTTTTTGTTTTTATAGGTAGTCCTCAACTTGCAACAGTTCGTCTAATGACCATTCTAAGTTACAGCGGCATTGAAAAAAGTGACTTATGACCATTTTTCACACTGATGACCATCGCAGCATCCCCAAGGTCATGCAATTTACATTCAGATGCTTGACAACTGGTTCATATTTATAAGTGTTGCAGTATTCCCATTTTAATAGAACACGGGATGTAGATTCAATCTCCATATTTGAGCCTATACAAATATGATTTCTGAATGGGAGGATCACATGCTGGGATAGAGAAATCCCTATCTTACTGAGGTCGAAGACCTGTCAGCTACCCTCACCTGGTTTGGTCTGTCTGCCAAGATAGTTTACTAGGGTATGACCACTGGATATGTTACAACTGCTTGGGGCTACAGGTGAGAACAGAGTGCTAAGTGGAGCCTAAAGGTGAATGAGCAGCCTTAAAAATGGAAGGATCTTCCACCAGAAGAACTCCTCCATGGCTGAAATATCTTCTAATTGTTGCCCTGATGGGTAGTGCATCAATTTAGGCCAGGCAAAAATGTGTTTTATGCAGAGCATGCATGATCTTTAAAAAATCAGTTAGCAAGAGTCCAAGAGGAAAGGGCAATTCTACTATTGTACAGTAAAATAAGGATGAGAAATTTTGGCCCTATATGAGTGAATATCTAAGACTTTATTTGATTTCTGATAAAGTTTGATCCAAGCCTAAAGAAAGTAAAGCTGGTATTAATAGACCACAATAAATCAAGCCTTGGTTGTTTGCTTTTATAGGGTGGATATAAAAACCTATTGTTCACAGTAAGATGAACCAAGGAGATTCCACAAGGATTTGCTTTGCCTAAGGCTTAAATGGCAAGTCTTACACAGGCCCCCACAATAGATGCAGTCCAATTCTAATTGTATTATAATATTAAAGGTCAAGTGAGATACGTGTGTGACTGTTTTTAGAAACTTAGTTTATATAGGGTTGAAAACTGATATCGTCTTACCATACAGCCACATCCCCAAAATTTGGGGAGCTGCGACAAACCAAAATAATTGAAAGTGGAAATCTAAATGTTTGAAAAAAATGTACCTCAATAGGTCATTTATTATTATTATTATTTACTCATTTATATTGCTGTCTATTCGCACATGGCGACTCAAGGCGGCTTACAGGAATATAAAAAAATATATAAAAATAAAATTAATACAAGAAAATAATAAATTAATAAAATAATATAATAACTCCCCACTCTGGCGTAAACACATCACACAAGCCATTTAATGGGCTCCATCCCACTCTGGGTTCCCAGGCCCGTTGGTAGAACCAGGTCTTCAGCGCCTTCTGGAAGAGTGTTAGAGTGGAGGCCATTCTAATCTCTGGGGGAATGATGTTCCATAGAGGAAGCCACCACGGAGAAGGTCCTTCTTCTGGATCCCACCAGGTGTATCTCACTAGAGGATGGGATCCACAACATTCCTTGCTTCCCTGTTCTAGTGGGTTTATTTATTGATCATCCAGCTTGTGAACTTATATTTTATGATCTTTGAATTGTAAAAATAAATGTATTTTGCAAGTCAGTAGTTTTCGTTATTCACAACCAAAAGGGAAAGAATTGAAATACTTCAAAAAAAAAAAAAGATTGAAGAGGTACAACATGAGAATGCAGAGAAGAGTTTGCATATGCAATTTGCAAAGGCTGTAATTAGGCATCATTTTCTCAGTCAGGACTTGTAGAAAAACAAAGGAAAGTACTTGAAGAATTATAGTAATATAAAGTATACAGTTTTGAGGTAGCATTTGCAAGAGAACATCATCAGACCAAAACTTTTGACTTTTTTTCCCCAGCAGTATCAGCAAGAAAGCCCAACTTATACATGATTTTCTTTAGTGTGATACTGCATCAGAATTATATAATTTGAAGCTCTTCATTGTTGGTCAGTTATTAAGTGTCATGCTGTGCAAGAGATTAATCATACTAACTTCCACTAACTTGCCATATTTGTCTCTATACCTGTGCATTGGTTGTATTTAAAAAAACACTTTCTAAATTGTGTTGTTTGTACAAATAAAAGGCAACTGCCCTGTAAAAGTGGGTGGAATGCTGATTACTCCTTGTCCTTTTCTTTCCTCCATTCACCCACTTTGGGTATTTATATAAATTCAAAAATATATGCAATTTTGAGGCTTAACCTTAGTTATGCTGTCCTTCAGAGGACTAGTGTAGATACATAAAATTAAAATTCTATCTAAAAAAACTTCAGATAAAAAAATTAGAAATGCATAATTCTTTAACAAGATTAACACATACTAGGTTAAACAGGTCAAATTGAACATATATAAAAGAGAGCTGGAAGGGTGTATAATTTTACAGTGTTTAAAATCGTAATATTTTAAAATGGTTTAGTACAATTCAGTACTAAATTTTGTATAAAAAGTCTTGAAAATGTTAATTAATGTAATTCATGTTAATTTTCACTGAAAATAATTCCAAATGTTTAAACAGATTAATAAAATATGTAAGTTTTAAAAGAATGAAAAAACAGAAACTATATGTCAAATATACCAATCAACTATAATGTATACTTGATTGTATACCTTGAATATGTTGTGCTGTAACATTTCCTTGAATTTATATCAAGAAACAAGGATTAAGTGAACAATAATATGCTACTGTATTATATGGTAGGTTCATTGTCTGCTTTGCTCATGACTAATTATCAGATTAACGAAACATTGGAGAGTAATCTTTTTTTTTAAACCAATAGCCTTTTCAGCAAACTGAGAAAGAAACAATGGATGAAAAACGTGCACAAAGGCATTCTAGATGATTTTCAGATTTTTTAAAAAGTATTATCTTCCACAAAAAGATTGAATGTAGATATTTTAAGTTTTTCCTTCTTAAAATTACTAATGTTCTCACATTCAAATGCTACACACACATATCTCAGAGTAAACCGCCTCAAGGTGTCCACGGTTCTTTCCACTTTGGACACCCGTGCAATTTCTCCCGTTGTTGAACGCAAAGCAACAGTCTTTCCTACACCGTTAAGAATTATCCAAGAGGACATGAGAGGAAGAATAAAGAACCGGTACGATGCACATCATTCAGCTTTAGGAAGCAAGGTGAATTTTGCAGGAATAAAGAATGGTTTGTTTGAACTTTTGCATAACAGCCCGCATTACAGAAGAACCCAGAAGGATTCCGTTTGTCAATAAAGCTGCAGGACTCTTGATGGGGGATGGGAGGGGGCGGTTGATTTTCCAAGCTGTGACATTTCTGGCGCGGCGGTGGTCACGCATTT
Source organism: Ptyas mucosa (assembly GCA_012654045.1). Taxonomy (NCBI): domain Eukaryota; kingdom Metazoa; phylum Chordata; class Lepidosauria; order Squamata; family Colubridae; genus Ptyas; species Ptyas mucosa. The sequence goes on along the minus strand of WNWU01000034.1, from coordinate 4,971,790 downwards.
GAGGTTTGCCTTTTGCTTTGGCGATTCGTTCCAGGGTAGACGCGCCGTCGCTTGCATTCTCGAAAGGTGTTGCAGAATTTGGGTTACACAAGAGATAAAAACGTTGTCCCCGGGAGGGTGCTTTTATTTATTTTATTTATGTTTCTGTCTGGCGGGATGGGGGAAATGGAGGAGAGCCGATGTAGCTCCTCTGTGGCGAATGGCTCCTGAGGTGTATAAAGAGAAAGGGTAGTTTTCTTCCCCTTGAGCGCCGCCACCATTCCCCCTTTCCTTTGCAAGGAGGAAAAGGACAGAACGGCGTCCTGAAACCCCCCCCCCTCACAGTGCAACTTCCCCAACCCTTTTATAATAAATG
>WNWU01000034.1:4907541-4969892 GCA_012654045.1 Ptyas mucosa | reverse complement strand
CCCCCCCCCCCCCCCCCGCTAGCACACCCTCGCGGCGGATTTAACGGGACCACGCTTCCAGGAGAAAAGCCAGAGAGAGAGAGAGAGAGAGAGAGGGGAGTGGAGGGGGCGTGGCTTTAGCAGATGACAGTCACAGGGCGGGGCCTGAGCAGCTCCTCCGCGCGAGCCCAGGCCGTTTGGTTTTATGTATGAGAGTGTGTATGTGTGTGTGTGTGTGTGAGAGAGAGAGAGGATAACGTGAACGAGGAGAGGCAAACGACGGCGGCGGCGAAGGAGGCGAGGCAGAGCGCGAGGCAGCCTGTCAGGAGGAGCAGCCGCCGCCGCCGCCTGCCGGGTGGAAGGGCAGCCGACAGAGAGAGAGAGAGAGAGGGAGAGAGAGAACGGAGGAGGGCGGGGCGAGAAGCGGGGCTCGTGGAAGAGAAGCAAGGCAAGAAAAGGAAGCGAAGGCGGTCGCGTCTGAGGGGGAACGTGAGGGCAGCCAACGAAGGGGGCGGAGCCTCGCTTATCTAGCCTCCGCAGCCGCCGCTTCGGCTCGTCCGAGCGCTCCGTCTCCCTCTCTTTCGCTCGCTCGCTCGCTCTCTCCCCCCCTCCCTCCCCCGCTCCCCCCTCCGTGCCTTCTGGCCGGGCGGAGATGGCGATGCTGGATCTGGCCCTGGAAGGACTCGCCGTCTTCGGGCTCATCCTCTTCGTGGTCCTGTGGCTCATGCACTTCATGTCCATCATCTACTCGTAAGTCAGGCCTCTCGGCTGCTGCCCCTCGCCGCTCCCCCTCCCCCGAATCGCCACCACGCGCGCGGACACTGTGTAAGGGGGGGGCGTTCCCCCCCCCCCCCCCATTCCCGCCCGCCGCCCCCTCCCCCGCCCCCTCCATTGCGCTGCTTCTCTTGTAGCCGGCGCCCCCGCGCTTTGCCAACCCCCCTCTCTCCCACCCACCCACACAAACCTCCCAAGCTGAGAGGCGACGCACCTGCCTTGCTCAGCCCTGGGGGTGGGTGGAGGGGGGGGGGGAAGAACCACCACCGCTTGTCCGTGTCGCACTGCCCCCTCCCGCCCCCCCCGCCATGTACCGCGTTCCCAGCTTTCCCCCCCCAATCCACCAGCCCCCCCCCCTTTTTTTTTCGCTTCCCCCCCCCCCCCCCCCCCCCCCCACCATTGGGTCGCTCTCCGGCGATTCTCGTCATCACCAGCTGACAGTTGCAATCCGGTCGGTGGGCTCAAAGCGCCTGGAGCTTCCTACTCCCTCCTGTCCTTTGCGGGAACGAGCCCGACCCTTTGCTTTTGGGAGAGCAACCTAGAAAAGGGCCAAATCGTACAGATTGGCTGCTGCTAATAAACAGTACGAATCCCTGCATTTCTTGCCTTGTGAAAGGAGGGGGAGAGGTATGCTTTTAAATCTGCTACTTGCCATGCTAAGCTCTAGGGGCTGCCTTTTTGTCTACCTGCTTTAAGCCGGCGGATCCATGAGAAAGCGTTACAGTAGTCTCTTAATACATACATCTCGCCAGGCTTCAAGCGGTAGATCTGGCGCCGGCTTTGCTATAATGTAACGAAGCGGTGGCATTTTATTTGCCGCGGTTACCTTTCTGTTGTGATTTTTCTCTCTCTCTCCCCCAGATGAATGCCATACTTGATGCCTCCCCCCACATAGGGCACTTGGCAGAACCATGTTTGTATCTCCCAGTTTTAGTGTTTAAAATCTAGAATTGCGGGTTCCTTGTTGTTAAACTACCACGGAGCTATGGTATTTTTATAGTGAGAGTTAAGCCTGAATGGATTTAACTTTTGAGTTTACTTTAAGGATCATTTAAAGGGAGACTGGTTTTATTATGCAAGCAGTCTATTAATGCATGATTAATTTAAAGTGTATGACATAATCCCATCATTTCAGTTTGTCAGATTTCTACAGTAGCTGTTGCAATGGGCAGCTGAATAAATGCTTCTTGAAATATTCTTAAATTATGAAATAAGTGCCTGGAAATTTGTTAGCCACAGATTTATTGGGAAGATAATAATTGTAAATTGAGATATTTGGAATGTGTAAAAGAAGATGAAGATGCTGAAAACTTATTGGGACACAGTTTGAACTCTTATAAATAAAATCCTAATTTTTTGCCAATTGCTAGTTATAATGAATTGCCTTCAGGTTTATACAAAATGTTTGGAAATAAATGCAATGATTTCTTGCTGGCACTGACATTTGGGGCCTTTGAACTGATTTTTCTATGGCTTTGTGACTTAAGTGTTTCAAGCACTGATAATATTTTAACTCTTAAAATCAATAATGAATTTGAAATTAGACTTTTGAAGGAATTCTTGGTCCTTCTTTAAACAAGTTAATTAGCTTTTATAACTTGACTGCTATACTTCTAATTTCTTGAACTATATATCACATTTTTGTGGTGTAAAAAGCTAGTCAATCTCTTGAATACTGAAAACTTCTATGAAAGGAAAGAGGATTAGCTAAAACGAGATCTAATGTCAATCATATTTAGGAGATAATTCCTTATTAACTGATTTATACTTAGCAATTTGAATATTGATATGGAAAATTAAATTATCCACTGTGTTGGTGGCTATATTGTTTGTCATTTTCAAGCACAATGTAATGTTTGAAGGTTCCACTGAATTCTATGTCTTTGTCTATAGCAACTTAGCACAAGGAAGCAGGTAGTATTAACAGGATAGGAGGAACCATTTATTCCATGCAGAAAATTAAGAATATTAAATCTGTATATGCCTGAATTTCAATCAGGGTTTTATAATATGGAGATTATTATAGGATTTATTAGTTAAACAGTGATGCAATCATTTTGACTAGATTTGTTTTAAATCTGTAAAGAAGAAATTTATATACAGTGTTTCAGGAGACAATACATATTGTAATACCTATTGAGCAGAGCAAAAAATGTAACTAGTATATAGCACAAATAGCGGTAGTATACTATGTAGCATAGTAACCTCTACATCTTTCCCTTAACAGTAGAGGCTTATCTACTGTATAAAGAATAATTTTGTTTTTGTATAGTCCAGTTGGCTGAAATAAGTATATATTGCTTGAGGAATTAAGATGTTGATTTTAAAAACATGTTTTGAATACATTTTTACAAATTTATATAGTGAGTCTATTAGAAAATAGTATTTTGAGTTAAAAAAAGATTTACACGCTTGCATTATTTATCTGATCCTGTATTTCATAACTGTCAGCCATTTGAAGTCTTTTGATTTTACAAAAAGAAAAGTAATGCATGGAATGGATTGATTTCTCTTTAGATAGCATAGTATTTCAAGCCGCTTAGTTCTAAGCCAATTTAGCCATCACTATCACATATTTTAAAATTCAAACAGCATATCTAATTTGAAATAAATGTACAATTCTTCTCTATTGGGAAGTAATGTAAAAAATATTCTCATACTGGCTTAGTTGAAGAACATAAATAAAACAAATTTGGGGTAAGGCAAGATAGCTGCAAAGGGAATTTAATGTTAGGGCATTTATTCACACACTCTCAGTCAAAGTGACTACACTCCTACATCCATTACATATTTGCATGCATACTGATTAGGAAAGCTCAGTGCATTTGGAGGCCAAAGACCAACAGAGATCACAGCACACACCTTCCTCAATATCCTTGATCCCCAAACTGATTTAACTGATTATTAATGTACGTGTGGATGATTATAAGAAAGGGATTTTCTTTCAGTATTCCTATAGCCTGTTAAAATAAAAAGCAGATGTTACACTGGAGCAGCTTGAGGGTAAATGAATGGGTCTTGTTTGATTTTTAGCATTCAAGCTCTATTTCTATTCAGTAGTCTCTGAACAGCTCCCTCACAACAGGGGAGATATATAGATCTCTGTATCTTTTCCATTATATGAAGCAAAACAGCCAGAGGTACTTTCTTTAAAAAGAAGATAGTTGGAGAAAGAGTGTTCCCCAATAGCGTTCTGTTTAAGGTTTTATTTATGTAGCAATATTTGAGAGAAGTGTAGGGCAGTTACTGTTAATAAAATGGAGATTTGTAAATGCAATTGTTTATGTATTTCTAATGTAATTTATTTCTTGCATTTTTCTTTACTGTGCTATAAAGTAGTGAATGACAAAACAGTTTTAGAGTACAACTTCAGGAAAATAATTGCTCCCATTTAATATGTAACTCAGATGCTAATACTGTATATAAGGAGTTTAATAGTTACTTAAATGGCTCTTGGTGACTATGCAGATAAATACTATCTCAATTTGTTTTTAAGGATTAATTTATAGCTTCTCCAATGATATTCCTGTGATCACTTTGGTTCTAACTATTGTTTTTCCTATCTTCTGCTTCCCTCAACCTTACTATTCATAGGTGTTTTTTTTCTTAGTCCATCATTTGTTTGTATCACGTGGTCAAATATGTGAGTTTCTGTTTGTTAATCATAACTGCAAATTAACAGTCATAAATTATATCACCCAGAAATATAGATTGGTTCTTCTTGCAGTCCAAGTTACTCTTAGTAATCACTTTCAAATCCATCATTATCATTTGCAGATGTCTTTATTTCCTGTTATTTCTTATTCTTCAATATTTCAAAATTGTATTTTACAGTGAAAAAGCTATTGGTTTAACTATTCTGGTCTTTATTATCATAGAAATATCCTCATTCTTCGTGATCTTGTTTGTGTTTATAATTGCCACCTTCCTAGGTGTGACCTACCTTCTCTTATTTGCCATCAACTGTATGGTCACTAATCTTACTGGTTGAACAATATGTGCCTTTTTAATACTGAACATTAACCAAGATCTTTTAGTGTCCTTTTTATTTAAATGATTTATATTTTACAAGTTTTCTTTATTTTCAGTTAATAAAGGAACATCTGCATATCTCCCAGTGTTTTACTATTTTAATTCTAGATGTGCCCTTTTCTAGTATTAGATACGGGAAAAATATTCTGAAGTACTCTCTCTCCAATTCTGAGCTATTATATTTCTTTGATCTTGAAGGTAGTATAAGGGACAAGTATTGTAAAGGTTCATCAGAAGAATAATCAGGTGTTTTTGCACACCTATTTTTCTTAATGTACTTCACTTTCAGATAAAAAAAAGCTTTGCTGCAGACATTTAAAAAAACCTTCCTTTTTAAATTTCTGTTTTCTCTATGATCCATTGATCTGACCTTGTGTCCTTTTTCCTAAACTTGCCTGTTCATCTGGCATTTCCTCTCCCCATATATGGCTTTATTCTTTGTAAGATCTTAATGATACATATTGTGTGCATGTAAAATTAATGTAGTGGTCCAATAATTTGCTTATTCTCTTGCCTCCCCACCTCCTTTTTTTCTAGGTCCTACTGCCTTATTCCATATATATTTATTATCAGGTTTATAACCACATATTCCTAGCGAATGACTTCATGGCAGTTTATAACACAAGAATAAATATCATTAAGCAACAATATCAGTTCAAATGGCAGCAATAAAAGAGTAAAAAAATATTTCTAATCTTATTTGATATCGGACTGTTAGCACAAAGAAACTCTTTTCTTCCAGTTTTAAACAGTTCAGTGAATAGTTCATGTATGCTGGATGCTTCCATATTTGATAACTGGTTTATTGACTCATACGTTATCTTTTCCTAGTGGAGTTGGTTCCTGAATATAGCCTCTCTATAAATTTTTCTGTCATTCTACATTCTTGTATGTAAAGAGTTTCAGTATTGTATTTCCATGTATTTTAAACCTTATTTAATGTAACCCTATTAGAGCTTTTTTTGTGATTACTCCTGACTATTTTTGTCCTAGCTATACACCTTTTTGTGATCTTTTTTTAAAATCTCATTTCTCTTTTTTCCCCTTTATTTGTTCTTATTCCTGATTTAAATATTTTTCACTGTTCTTTTTTGCATGATTTGGAAGTTGGACAGTGTCTCCTCAATATATAGGCTGTCTAACTGAAATAACTCAAGATAACATACATTGGTTTTAAAAAATCATTAAACAAAAATAAACAATACAGGCTAAAATATAATCATAACAGACAGTTGGGTAATTTTTCTCAAGACTTTCATCTTCAGCCTTTCCTTGGCTATTGTGATAGATTTTTCAAAAAACTACTTGAATATTTCCCTCTTTGAAATTTTGAGATTTTTCTCATTTTGTTTTTGCAGAATCTTGTATCTCTTCACATAGCTTCTTTATTTGCCTAACTACAATGTACAGAATTGATCCTTTCATTGCTCTTGTTTATTCTAGCTGTATAGGAAGTCCTGAATCACAAGTGAGCCAAAAATTTCTAAGCACAATAGCTGTTTTGGCCACTTTATGACCTTTCTTGCCACAGTCGTTAAAGGAATCACTGCAATTATTAAGCTAGTTGCTAAGTGAATTTGGCATCCCCATTGACTTTGCTTGTGGGAAGGTTGCAAAAGGTGATCACATGACGCTGGGATACTGAAACCATAAATATATTCCAGTTGCCTAGCATATGAGTTTTGGTCATGAGGTTGCTGCAATAGTGGTAAGTATGAAAAATGGTCATGCTGTAACTTTGAATAGTCACTAAAGAAATGGTTGTAAGTTGAAGGCTACCTGTATGTCCTCCAAATCTTGCTGGCACACCTGCAGTCTGAAATTTTTAAAGTTTAACCTGTAAATTTATCATCAATTACGATTTTATTTATTTGTAACTTTTACTGTATGTATCCATACATCTTATATCAAATTTAATCAATGTTTAAGGGAAAGAACTAGAAGTGTGCCCACCCTATATGATCTGGGTGGATGAGTAGATATCCCTAGGGAGAGGTGGTCCCATAGATAACCTGGCCAATGATCACTGATTTGTTTCACAACTTTCAACTGAGTCCCCTGGCTGACTGGATTTCATTTCTTCATTTTCTGCCACTATGCAAACAATTTGATTTTGTTCTTATCCATGCAGGGATGCCGTTATGTAGATTCTAAAATTATGCTGCTTGAAGCTGTTATTCTATTAATCTGGCTCCTTTGTTATTTTGTTCATCTGATTTTTATATAATTCCAGTTTCTTTATTTTCCAGAGCGCTGCGGCTCCACTCCATCTGTGGGTTGATCCTCATTTCTGACAGCAACTGAGAGAACTTAAAATCGATTAGCTCCCCACTCCGTGCTCTAGCCACGCCTCCCTTTAATCCCCAGTCTTTCTCTCAGTTGCTGACAGACTGAGGTGAATATTTTTTTTGCTCCGTGCTCTGGACCTTTGGGTAGCGTTGGGTTTCTTTATTTTATTTTTGATTAGTTTATTTCGGTGGAGCTTCGGGGCTTTGCCTTCTTTTTCTGCCTGCCAGCTGGTTTGTCTGTTGCGTGCCTGGGGTTTCCAGGTCGCACAGAGCTTCGGCGCTGTGAGCGCTTCCAGCCACTGGATTCTGACCCTCTAGGGCGGATCCGGTCGTTTTAATTTGAGAAGAAGTTTGGCAGTGGTCACCTCTTCTTTGGATCCTCGGCTCCAGCTGAATGCAAGGGATCGGAGGCAGGCACGGCGGCCGTTGGCCTTCCGCAAGGCACATCAGGCGGTAGCTTGGGCCATCCGTTTGGCTACGGCGACATCGTTCTTCAACAGGGCCTCACTGATCTGGCTGAGACAGCTGCAGGAACACCTCCCTCTGGAGGAGACCCGCTTGCACCATGATATTAACAAGATCATCGCAGCCACAGAGTATTCGGCTGATGCTTCGCTGAGCTCGGTTAAGTTCGCTTCGAGGGCCCTCGCGGCATCTGTGACTTCTCGTCGTTTGTTTTGGTTGAGACCCTGGAAGGCGGATGTTAAGATGAAGTGGAAGCTGGCGGCGGCTCCGTATAAGGCACCTGCTCTTTTTGGGGCTGCTCTGGATCCGGTTCTTGTGGAGGACAAGGATAAGCGGAAAGTCCTTCCATCGTCTTCCCACAAGCGGGACAGGCGTTTTACGCCCTATTCCTTTCACCAGCCCTTTCGCCAGTATTCCAGGACTGGCGGGTCCCCTGGCTATCGTCAGTTGTTCCAAGCAGCTGACTGCTTTTCCGAGAGGCGTGGTTTTCGAGAGAGAAGTCAGAGGCAGTCTACCTCGACTCGGCCGTTCAGAGGGGCCGGCTCCAAACCTTTCCGACGGGGCAAATGACTCACCACTGGCGGGTCCGGTCAGCAGTCGTCTTCGGATCTTCCACGCTCAGTGGGAGTCGTTGACCCAGGACCTGTGGGTGCGTTGCACTGTGAAGGAGAGTTTGTCGATCGAGTTCATGGATCGTCCTCCGAGGTGTTTCATCAGGTGTCCCGTTCCGCTAACGAGCGAGCGTCGCCAACTGATGCTGGCAGAGATCTCTCACCTCTTGGAGATAGAGGCAATAGAACCGGTGCCTCGGGATCAGTGGGAGACTGGATTTTATTTGATTCTCTTCCTGGTTCCCAAAAGTTGGGGTGGAGTCCAGGGAATCTCAACCTGAAACAGTTGAATCTGGCGGTGCGTTATCAACGCTTCAAGATGCACTCTCTGCGTTCGATTCTTGCTTCGGTGCGTCAAGGGGACCTACTCCAGTCCATGGATCTCTGAGAGGCGTATCTACATGTCCCCGTCCACCCTTCACATCGGCGGTTTCTGCGCTTCGAGTTTGCGGGCAGGCATTACCAGTATTGTGCAATGCCGTTCGGACTTTCTTCAGCTCCGCGGACATTCACCAAGTTGGTGGCGGTAGTGTTGGCTGCGCTCGGCTCGGTTCCAGTGAGGACTCTGTGTTACCTGGATGATGTGCTGGTGCTGTTGTCCTCTCGGGTCAAGGCTGTTCAGGACATGGACCTGGTCTTGAGGGCGTTGCGGGCGCATGGGTTCATGATAAACATGGAGAAGAGTCACTTCGTTCCGTCCACCTCAATCCTGCACCTGGGCGCCATAATAGACTCTGCGAGAGGACAGGTGTTTTTGTCTCTGGACAGAGTGAGGGACATCTCACTGTTGCTGGACCAAGAGCTTTCCCGAAGGTCGGTGCCGCTGTTGACCCTGTTGAGGCTGTTGGGGAAGTTTGTCTCCTGTTACCAGATCGTCCCTTAGGCCCGCCGTCATTTGGTCCACTGCAGTGGCTTCTCCTCCCTTTTCAATGGAAGGGGTGGGCAAACTCGTTGAGGAGTGTTCCCGTGCCCCCTCGGGTCAGACTGTCTCTGCGTTGGTGGAAATCAGCGGCCGTTCGGAGGGGATGTCATTTTCTGGGCCTGGACCGGGTGGTGTTGACCACTGACGCCAGTCTTCACAGTTGGGGAGCCCACTTGTCCGATCGGGTGGCTCAGGGTCTCTGGACTCCGTCCAAGAGTGCCTTGAGCATCAACCTCCTCGAGCTGCGTGCGATCAGGCTGGCTCTGCTTCACTTCCGGGTGGAGATTCGGGGGCGTCATGTCTTGGTCCTCACGGACAACACGTCGGCCAAGGCGCACGTGAACCGGGAAGGCGGGACCTGGTCCCGGATTCTAATGTTTGAGTCGGAGAGGCTGTTCAGCTGGGCGGAGCGGAACCTGTCGTCAATTCGGGCAGACCACATCTCCGGTGCGGCAAATGCCCAGGCGGATTGGCTGAGCAGAGAGGTGATCGACCAGGCGGAGTGGCAGCTGCATCCTCATCTGTTTCAAAAACTGGCTCTCTGTTTCGGAGATCCGGTGGTGGATCTTTTCGCCACTCATGCCAACGCCCAGCTTCCCCGTTTCATTTCCCGTTATCCTTCGTCACTGGCAGAAGACACCGACGCCCTGCGTTGCTGTTGGCCAGTAGGGCTGCTGTACGCCTTTCCTCCGATCACGCTGATCCAGCAGGTCATCCGGAAGATCATAGCGGAGCGGGCGAGGGTGATGCTCGTGGCCCCCTACTGGCCTCGCAGGCCCTGGTTCCCGGACCTAGTGGAGCTGTCGGTGTCCGACCCATGGGTGATCCCTTTCCACAGGATTGTCCTGCGCCAAGGGGCCATCTTTCACCCCAAGCCTCAGTGGCTCCAGTTGGCCGTTTGGAATTTGAGCGGCTCATCTTGAGGAAGGGTCGGCTTCCGGATCCCGTCATCGGCATTATCCAGGCGGCCTTCCACGATGCGGATTTACGAGGCATCTTGGCGGGCTTTTTGCCGTTGGGCTGCTGGTAGTCACATGGACCCCACTTCGGCGTCGGTGCAGGATGTCCTCGGTTTCCTTCAGGCGGGTTTCGAGCGGGGACTCACCCCAGCTACGCTGCGTCGCCAGGTGGCGGCTCTGTCGACAGTGGTTTCTGCCCCTCCTTACCAGTCGCTGGCACATCACCCCTGGATTCGGGGGTTTCTTCATGGCGCTCGGAATTTAGGGCCGGTGGTAGTCCATCAGTATCCCACTTGGGATTTGCAGTTAGTTTTGCAGGCGCTTACCGTTGCACCTTTTGAACCGTTGGGGTCAGTTTCTCTTAAGTTCCTGACTTTTAAGGTGGCCTTTCTCCTGGCGGTCACATCGGTGCGGAGGATTTCAGAGCTCGCCGCGTTGTCGGTCAGGGATGACTTGTGCATCTTTCGTCCTAATACTGTTGTTCTGCGTTTGGATCCGGCATTTACACCCAAGGTGAACTCGTGGTTTCATCGCGCGCAGGAGATCATTTTGCCAGATTTTTGTCCTTCTCTTCGGCACCAGCACGAGGTTCTTTGGCATACCCTGGACGTTCATAGGGCCTTACGTTGGTATATTCGCCGGACGGCTGTCTTTTGGAAGTCGGGGGCCCTTCTTGTGTCATTTCACCTGGCCTCCATGGGACAGAATGTTTCGTCAGCCACGGTGGGTCGGTGGATTAAGGCGTGTATCGCGTCCGCTTACGAACGCCAGGCGAGGGCTCCTCCGTCTAGGATTTTGCCTCATTTGATGCGGAGTGCGGCTGCTTCGGCGGCTTGGTTGACGTAAGCGTTGGTGCTGGACATTTGCAGGGCGGCCACCTGGACTTCGTTGTCGCCGTTTATACGGCACTATAGAATTGACGCTTACGCTTCTGCTGATGCGTCGTTAGGTAGGAGGGTTTTGCAGAGTGTTGTTAAGGGTTCGTCTAGGGGGAGCAGTATGCCTCCTGGCCCTGTGGTTTGAGCTTGGGTATGTCCCACAGATGGAGTGGAGCCGCAGCGCTCTGGAAAATGGACGTTGTCTTACCTGAACGTCCTTTTTCGGGGCGCTGCGGCTCCACTCCATACCCTCCCTGTTTGTTCTGGTTATTGGCGTTCTGCTAGTGTTTGGTTCTTGGTTGTGTGTACTTTGGTCTGAATAAAGGTTTTTTTGTTACATTCTGTGCTGCGCCTTCGTTCAAGACTGGGGATTAAAGGGAGGCGTGGCTAGAGCACGGAGTGGGGAGCTAATCGATTTTAAGTTCTCTCAGTTGCTGTCAGAAATGAGGATCAACCCACAGATAGAGTGGAGCCGCAGCACCCCGAATAAGGACGTTCAGGTAAGACAATGTCCATTTCTTCAATTTTTCAATCCTGTTACTAGTGTTGCACTACAATTTTTATAGATGCCTCATTTATCATAATTCCTTAATGTTTTCTTCCTTTTGTATGCAATATATCTATTCATACACTGGTGTTATATAAATATTGCACAAGTATATGAATGGATCTACTACAGACATTAATTCTAATAGTTACAATCCTATTTGGTTAAAGCTAAGCACATAATTGTGCTTAGCTTTAATACATACATAACACACATAATCCCTGCCTTTGGTGTTTTGTCATGCCGGCCACATGACCACAGAGACGTCTTCGGACAGCGCTGGCTCTTCGGCTTTGAAATGGAGATGAGCACCGCCCCCTAGAATTGGGGATGACTAGCACATATGTGCAAGGGGAACCTTTATCTTATCATTCTATTCCCATCCCAACTTGTCTGCTCTTGTAAAGCGATTTATTCTGATTACTCAAACTTGATTTTAATATTTCAGATTCAATTCATTGTTGCAGTTCCTACCAATAAATTCCAGCCATGTCACCTGGACCTAATAAGATTTTTCTTCAGGTGACCCAATATTCAGCCTCCAAGATCTTGATCTTTTTGTTACAGAAATTATATGCAGTTGAAATAGAGCCTTCTTAACAGAGTTCTATTTACAGCAAATCCAAATAGGAGCTTATATGGAACTATAAACTGATGAGAATGAGCCCAAAGTCACCCAGGTGGATTTTATGGCTAAGGTGAGACTAGAATTCACAGTCTCCTGGTTTCTAGCCTGTTGTCTTAACCACTACACTAAATTGGCTGTATGGTAAATATTTGAAAATCTGTCTCGATACAATATTTTCTCCTTAATATATACATATTAAGTGTATTAAATTAAGTGAGTTTTGCCCCATTTTGCAACCTTTTTGCCACAGTGGTTACATGAATTACTGTAGTTGTTAAGTGAATCATGCGGTGGTTAAGCAAATCTGGCTTCCCCCATTGAGTTTGCTTTTTGGAAGCTGCTGGAAAAGGTTACAAATGGTAAGCATTTGACTCTGGGGCAGCGCAACTGTCATAAATACAAGTGTCAAAGTTTCGATTGTGAGACCATAGGGGTGCTGCAACAGTTGTAAGTGTGAAAACCAGTCATAAATCACTTTTTTCAGTGCTTTTGTAACTTCCCACGGTGACTAAATGAATGTTTGTAAATTGAGGACTGTCTGTATATGAATGATTGAGAAAATTACCTTCTATACCTAAACCTGTTGGAAGAATAAGTTCATAATTGCTAAGTGAAATACAAGCAAGGTAGAAATTCCCCATACCCCAGGTATTCCAGTACTTGGAGACCACCATTGGGAATGCAAGTCCCTGGGCTTCTGTTCATTTTCTAACTGGGAGCGGGAAGAGACTCTCACAAGCCCTTCTTAAAATGGTTGTACAGGACAGATTATTTCTGTTTGGGAGAAACGATAATGTGAGTATATAGGTGCCGAATTTTATAGAGCTTTGGAGATTAAAGCCAGCACTTTAAATCCGGCTTCAAAGCCTATATCCTATGCAGTCTCCATATGTCAATTTTTTAATATATGTCTTAGAGTTAGAAGTCAAAAATCACCTAATCAAGGTTTTTATTTCCAAGCATGCTGGTACCTGGCATTTCTAGGATATATACTTCCTAAAGCAAAACTGCACATAATGGAATACTGTACATCTGATTGGATGTTTCACTGAAAGTACTTGGCAATTTATATATGGTATATATATTCCATTTTGTAGTGGAAACTGTGTTTAATTTGTTAAGGTATGTTTTCTATTTTTAGTAAGAGGTAGTGATTTTGTAAAATACATAGTTCCAGGATTGGTATAAAAGCTTACTAACATCTCAGCAATAGTTGAAAAAAGGTGATTTCTTTCAGGTAATGCATAGATGTTAAAGGAATACCAATTTAACTAACTGACCATTTTACATAAGAATCTGGGCCCATCTTTCTTAAAATGATATGTATGAAAATGCCTTGTAACCAATGATACAGCTAATATCTACCTAGTTGTAAATCTTGAAACAAATCTGATTACAGAGATGATATTTTTCTCTCTGACCTCAACCCATTTTTGGAGTTTTGTGTGACATTATGTCCAATTTGCTTTTTCCCCTCCCTTTTTTGGTTTTGTTCCAATACACACAAAGGGAATAAACATGTGTATAGCAAAACATGTGTTACTGCAATACTTTTCTGTGAGGAATACTTCATTTTCTGGAAAAATTTCAGGGGTGCCAACATTTACTGTAGGGGTGCCATGACTGTAATTAGTTAGCAAGAATTTTATATTTTTACTTTCACAATAAAAATGAGTTTTCTTAGAAATACTTCTTCGGGTTTTATTTTCTTAAAGTATACTTTCAAGGAGAGCCACGGTCCAAACCTCTAAACCAGGGTGCCATTATCCCAGAGCCAGGATGGGATCAATCAACGCCCTGACACCATGGGTGTGGGCATGTGGGTGCGTGCTTTTGGCACCCAAGGAAAAAAAGGTTAGGCATCACTGCCATATAGTATCCATCTTGTTAATTCTTTTTTTCCGCTATGTATTCTAAATGGTCTGTGATTAATATGTGTGTGTGTAGCATATGTATATCTCTCTGCATTTATGTGTATGATATAGACACATTTGTATTTATACCACATGTGTATTATAATACACATTTATTTCTATTATATCTCTATCTCTATACACACACACACACACACACACACACACACTTTTGAGAGAGCATCACAATTTCATTTTTTTAAATCTGGCAGTGTGTTCACAGAAAGAAAATGACAATAAAGGTTATCTTCAATTGGTACTATAGTGATACAGTGATATCTTAAGAGGAAATGTGACTAAAATGCTTCTTCTCTTTTTGAAATTTGTCAGGATCAAGCCAAGGATTATAGAGGGGAAAAAAACGTGAAAAATCCCTTCCTCCTGCATTTCAATAAGAAAAGCAGAATGTTGGTGACTATTCAGTTCAAAATTCCCTCTTCTGTTCTGCAGAATGCCCCAAGTTTCCCAGACATGTATATATAGGTAGTCCTCAACTTCTGACTTTTATTTAGCAATTGTTCGACCCAAAACAAATACTTATGACTCAGATTTGAAGTTCCAACCCCCGCACCCTCCCACAGTCATGTGATCGCATTTTGAGTGTTTGACAACCAGCCTGCATTTATGGCCACTTAAAGCATCCCACAATCATGTGACCATGATTTTACACCCCCCCCCCTTTTTTTTGGTGGAAACTAGCATTATGTCTAGTTTCTGGCAAAAAACACTGATTGCAGAAAAAGAATTTAGTTAACAATTGCAGTATAGTTGGCATAATTTACTATCGTAATTCCGGGCTCAATTACAGTCATAACAGTCTGGGTTCAGGCCAGGTTACAGTACTAAGATAGCATTTGTTGTGCTTGTGGATGATTTTTGGAGTACTTGGGATAGGGAAGGACTTGAATCTGTTGGTGGTTTACAGTGCAATCGACCATGGTATCCTTCTGGATTGGCTGCAAGGATTAGAGATGGGAAGCACTGTTTTGCAGTGGTTCTTTTTTCTATATGGCTCGGTTCGTTTGATGTTGGGGTCGGTTCTAGCCCACGCCCTTAGACTAAGGAGTCCTCAGGGTTTGGATCTCTCATGCTTCCCACACTTAATCCCTGGAGTCACATCCAGAAGGATACTATAATCGATGGCTACTGCTGGTAGAGGAAAAAATTGAATCTATTATTATTACCTTGCAGCATGAGTGTGTGTGTATTTGTGTATGTATACATGCTGTGATAAACCTTAACAAAATATTACTAAAGCTATACAGATGCATAGCTATATGGCTAGGGGTATAGTTAATAGATAAAGATATAGATATATTCTCATTCTGAGACACTGAATGAATTAAGCGGGCTAATTTCCTGGCAATCTTTCCTGTAACGTATATTAAAAGACAATCAGACTATGGCTGTCTGAATATCTTTTTGCAATTCCTAAACTGTAGATGTGCTTGTAGCTCCTAGTATTGTTTTTGAAAAGTTAAATTAAACAGCGCTTGCTTTCTACTGTTAGGTACTTTGACTTGAAGGTGTTGCTGAGGATAAGGCATTAAAGAGAGAGTAGTAAATGAACAGACTTGTAAAGCTTACAGAGAAAGAGCTTACTGGAGAAAAGACAAATGCTGTTGATTAAGATAAGAGTTTGTGTAGTATAAAACAGCACAGGACTGCCAGCAAGAAGGCCATTGATAGCCTGCTGCCTCAGATACTTTGCTCTAGCCCTTTGCCTCTTGGCTTGCTCTTCTCTCTGGGAGTTTGGCTGAGGTTTGGGCCTAGTATCTGTCACCTACTTGTCCATCCTTAGCTTGAGGACATCAGACAAACAGGAAATGGCTTGGATTTGGCTGTTGGGCTGTAGTTTGCTGATCCCTGGTACAAATCGTAAATCTGGCCAGGTACCAAAAGTTGGTGAAGTGGAGAAAAGAGAAGCAGAAAGGAATGCAAAAAGGAATGAATGCTGCATGCTGTAAGAAAAAAGCAACCACTAGCCTAGAAAAAAAATCAGTCTGTGTTGCAGTTTTTACTCTCAGTAAATTAATGTATCTTCTCCAAGCACTAATCTGTCCTTCTTCAAATATTTATTAATACGATGTAGATGAAGCTCACATTAAATTGTAGGTCACACTACTGTAGGATTCAGATTGTTCTGAAGAATTGATAAAGTTCCTTTCACCACTGGATGAGCTCTCTGTGAATGAGATGTCGTCATTAATGAAACTTGTTGATTCCTAACCAAAGGAACCAGTATTTATAAATGTCTCAAACAGAGGTATTTTGTGTTTCCTTGCTCTCCTCTAATGAAGATGGAGTAGCTTATCTGATTTGGATTCAATATCTGTGGCTAAAATTGATAAAAACCTGCTATTTTTTCTTTTTTTCTTTTTTGTACTATTACATTTTAATGCACATACCATTAATATTCAAAGAGAAAGTAGCTTTCAAATAATATAAAATGGGCAACTGCTTAAGTTGCTATAGCAGGTAAGATAAAGAGCAAATGGGAAAAAGTAGAAAATAAATTTATATTTTATGCAGGAAGGTCTATAGCCTGACAGATGTAGATGCTTCCAGGTTCAGTCCTGGGCATCTGCAACTTGAGCTACAAAATAATTTTTATTATAGGTAACAGTGAGTTAGATAGACCTATGAGTGTAACACAGGCAGTTTAGTATATTTTTAAAGATCTTAGGTATATCTTAATTAAAATGAAATTTTGTTTCATACCTAGGAGAAATTGCCTTTCAACATTGTTCTACTTTAAGTGAAAAAATAAAACCTTCAAATGGAATAAGTGTACAAAATAGCTTGCTTGTGGCAAAAGAGTTAAGAAATATAATTATGGAGCCCTGGCAGATGAGAATTGCTGAGAGAACAGGATTCAGTTTTGGAGTAAAAAAATCTTTAGTTAAGTATGGGTTATCTGCTAGGTATGTGGGAAAGTGCATTCTCTAACAGACTTGAAGATCGTTGTAAGGAAGAAATGTCATCACCTCAGGATAGCAAAGACTACATTTAATTATTTGAAAGGAAAAATATTGTACTGATGTTCGGGAGCTAGTACAAGTTATCAGAGGTTAACAATTCTGATATGGATTATGATTAGTATATATTATTAGTATATAAAACAATGCATATTGCTCATTTGGGTATTGCTTAGTTGTAACTGGCCTGTAATTTTTTTTTTCTAAATATAGGAATCATTATATGCCTGGGAAGCTGGCTAAGGTGAAACCCGAGATAAAAATAGCCGTTTTAACTATCCAGCCTTCCAACCTGGCATCTGCCAGTTGAATTGGATTACTACAACTTCAAGCCAGCGTGGAGATGGGTGGAATGAGAAAGGCTGATACAATCAGTTACCTAATTCGGTATCTGCAGCTTCTTGTAAATGTAATATCCTGTAGCATGTGGGTGGTAGTTTCAGAGGCTCCAGTACAGCAGGGGCACAATCTTTGACTCAAAGGGATTTTAGTAAAACTCCACTTAAGTTAAAAAGAGAAGAGCACATCAATCTAGCTCTGAAAAAGATTCTTGGTTGGCCTGAAGAAACTAAGATTGTTAGTTATTTGCCTAATTCCCAGCTAGAGTACGTACATAGTGCAGCTTTTGATGTTTGCTAAAATGTGTCCAAGTTCAGTCTGGTTACTGGTATTCTCAATAATTGTTCTTTTAGCATGTACATGTGATTTATATGGAAATAAAAAATACAGGTCTCTTCCAGTTGAGCTTAACACCTGCTCTATGTAATTTACTTGGCAGAAATATTGAAATAGTTTTCACTGTCTTCCAAGATTTATTTAACCTTCTCAGTCTAGACCAGTGATTTGCCATTGCATGCCAAAAGCGGGGAGAGTGCAGGGGAGGGGGTTATGCATGCATGTGCCCACACCCATAATTCAATGCGCCCTGCACATGCGTACACGACCCCCCTGGGCTCCCCCCGCTTTTGGCACGTGATGGCATGGTGGCCCCGGTAGGTCTGTTTTTTGCCCTTCCCAGGCTCCAGAGGCTTGCTTGGAGCATGGGGAGGGCGAAAACGGCCTTCCCCACACCCCTGAGGCTGGAAATGGCCCATTTGCCAAATTCCAGTGGGACCAGAAGGCCCGTTTTTCGCTCTTCCCAGGCTAAAGAGCCTTTCTAGGAACCTGGGGAGGGCAAAAACGCCCTCCCCCAGAGGCCGAAAATGGCCCATTTGCCAACTGGCGGAGCTGAGCTCGCGTGCCCACTGATACGGCTCCACATGCCACCTGTGGCAGGCGTGCTATGGGTTAGCCATCACGGGTCTAGACTATAGTTCAGCATTTTCTGGTGGTCTCCTATTCAAATACTAATTATATACAATCCTGTTTATATTTTGGGGAACCAATCATAATAGCTGGGTTGAAATATTATGCCTCAATCATGCATGTGTATATTATGAGGAAGCACCTGTAATATTGTAACATTAATATACAAATACATACACATATGCACAAATCTATATTTGTGACAAAAATTGAACATCAGTATAAATTTTATAAGTGTAGGCTATTTGTGGTACTCTTGTATTCATTGTTCATATTTGCAGGTAGTGCTAAATAGAGATGTTTAATACATTTTTCATTCTACTTAAATTTAAAACACCTCAGTTTTGAGTGCAAAATAGTCTCCTTGAGGGGATACAAGACATTTTTTTAGCCTTTTGGAAGTGTCTTGAGCTGGAGAACAGCTATTCTTGGTGCTAAACTACTATCAGTAGGTCATGATTACTGTTATAATGAAATTGTTGTTCATATTGCATATTTTGTTTTTTGTTGATAAGTTTGCTGAAGTAATGCATGGAATTCATTTTTGAAGTGTAGATTTTTTTTTGAAATGATTTTTTTTCTAAACATCCGGTAAACATATATATAGTTATATAAAAAAAGAAATCTCCAGACTCTGAAGAAGAGGGTAGAGTTTAATGATTAACGTGAATTGAGTAGATTTGCCAGTAGAATATCCTCCACTACTGTTCTGTAACAGAAAATTCCCTGTTTGGATTTATTTTGAGTGAAATATGACAAGGAGGGATTTTTCTCAGGATGATGGAGTAAATAAAGGAGTTAATTTCTATCTTTTTGTCTATTTGAACCATGTTAATTTCTGAGACAGGAGATTAGAACTGTCGGTATTGTGTCTCTCAAATATAGACTGCTAGAATAAAATAAAAATATTTGACCTATACGTCTATTTCTCCCTTTCATCTTCAGGACATTAGTGCAATCAGGACTATGGAATGGATGTGAAAGTATCAATGTTTTGACTTACAGCATTATTACATATTTTTGCATGAGGTTTCCTTTAATGGTTTTTTTTTGTATCTTAGTTAGAGTAGATCTGTATGCTTAAAAGTTGCTACTGCATTTTTTTTCCAGCAATGAAACTGTGACAACGAAAACATGAATATTTGTGTAGGAATGTTTAAAGTTTAATTATCATTTTACTCTTGCATTTCTTAAATGGCACTTCTTTCTTTTAGGCACCTACAACTCAACAAGAAAGCAACAGATAAACAACCATATAGCAAGCTTCCAGGCGTTTCACTTTTGAAGCCTTTAAAGGGTGTTGATCCTAACCTTATTAACAACTTGGAAACCTTCTTTGAATTGGATTATCCCAAAGTATGTATCAAAATGCTTTTTAATGAACAAAAAATATAGCTTTCTGTGTTTTTGTTATCTTGATCAATAAAATATTTTAATGCATGATAAAGACCCAGTTTGGTGCAGTTGTTAAAGCATCAGGCTACAAACTGGAGACCATGAGTTCTAGTTGCACCTTAAGGCACAAAGCCAGCTGAGCAACCTTAGGCCAATCCTCTCTCTCTCTCTCAGTCCTAGGAAGAAGGCAATGGCAATCAATTTCTGAAAAACATTGCAAAGAAAACTGGAGGGACTTGTCCAGTCAGTCGCCAAACACTACCTCAAAGGCACCAAAAACAAAAACAAATAACCACAGGAGGATATAATTTAACAATATCCTCAAGACTACAGATTAGCCAGTGGGTTGGATTTCTGAGATGAATATTCATTTCTTTCCCGTTAATCAGCTTCTGTATAATTAGAATTATATCATATTTAATATATATAAGGATACAAGGTATTTCGAATTTTGAAATAATTGGTAGTGTTAAATACACTATGCTCGTAAATTAAGCCAATTATGCTCATAAATAAAAGGACCCTGGTGGTACAGTGAGTAAAGTGTGGTATTGCAGCCAAACTTTGCCCGCAGTCTGGAGTTTGATCATGGCAGGGCTCAAGGTTGTCTCAGCCTTCCATTCTTCTGCGGTTGGTAAAATGAGGACTCAGATTGTTGAGGGCAATAAGCTAGCATTGTAAACCACCCAAAGAATGCTGTAAAGCGCTATGGGGTGATATATAAGCCTAAATGCTATTGCTATTGCTATAAATTCCTGGAGGGTGCCAGTTTTCAGAATAATTCAGAGGACAAAGGAAGGAGCAATCCATTTGTCAACAATTATTATTAGATTTGAAAACCTTTATTGCTCAAGGTAGCAAAAGTATATAATACTCTTTGGTCTTATTTTTCCACACAGTGACAATTCTGTGAAGTGGGTTGGGCTGAGAAAGAATGATTGGCCTGAAGTCATCTAGCTGTCTTTCATGACCAAGGGAGGACTAGAACTCACAGTTTCTTACACCAACTAGCGCTCAGTATTTTTTCCCCTTTTATTGTAATGTTATAAACCTTGATACATAGTTGATTCATGATCATTTCAAAATATAAGCATTCTAATATTTAGAAAGCTTCAAAATTAAGAAAGTAAAAATTCTACTATTTGAAGACCATTTCCCTCAATGAATAAACAATATACTTTGACAAGTATAATGTTTTTTCCAAAGTATGTATTGTGTATTACACATGGAAAGAATAAAATGGTTTCTCTCTTCATCGCAGCAGGTAAAACAATTTTAATAGTTTATCACCGTCTCTAAATAAAACATAATCTCTTCTCTCCACAGCTCATCTGTGGGAAAATAAAATAAATAAAATAAAAATGCTATGTTAATTAGTGTTTATCAGCAAAAGTCCAGTAAGGGCAACCAGATATACCTATTTTCCTGCTGCGCTGAGCCGATACTCCTTCCTATGGGATTTTCCCCGAGTCTTCTTGTTGACTGAGTGCCAATCAAATCTTCCTCTGCGTTCCGATCTCTCCCTCTCCTTATAGTTCATTTATTAGATAAAACAAGGTCCAAATACTCTGTCAATCAATCTTTATCCATATAAGTCCAGTAAGGACAATTAGATAAAACTATTTTCTTTTTTAAAAACCTAATTGAACAAGTCAATCTCATAAATCATCTCTGATTTTTTAAAAATATTCTTTGATTTCTTCAAAAAACGTTCCAGAGGTAATTTATTGTTTATCTGTGTTTCAAAGTAAAAATTCTTTAGGATTTTAACAGATTTGTCTTGTATCTTAGCAAAGGTTTTTTGTATATTCAGAAGAAAAAAATTATCCAAATCAGTTTCCTGATTTAATGTCTGTTCATCTTCTTTATAGAATAAGTTACCAATCAGATCTATTTGTATTATAAATCCCATCACATTAAACATCCATTGCACCTTCTTCTTGTACAGTTTCATAAAAGCATGGTATATTAACTTTATTAAATGTCACAAATATAAAGTTTTTGAGTAATTTGTTTAATTGGGTTCTTTTTATCTGGTTTTAGGGCTTGGATCAACAACATATTACATTTTGGGTCACATTTATGCAAACATATTGAAAATTCAATAAGAGTTCACCAACTTTTAAGCAGCACCTTAATTAATATTGCCTTGATTAATATTATCTGAAATAAGTTGTAATCATTGGCCAATCCCCAGGGTTATTTAAAATGTGTAGATGTTTTAGTTACAATGTCATTTTTGGAATTCAAGTAATAGCACTAGATTAAACTGACTTTTTAGGCTGCAAATGGGGTCATTGTCTTCCATTTGAAAAAGGAAAGAGAAAAGAGAAAAGGAGGTGTTAAAAAATAATACGTCCAGTAAGAAAAGCCCTAAATAAAGCATATAGCATAATAACAAATAAATAGGACTCTGTTGTTTGTTACTGCTAGGTCAGGAAAAACAAATTTTGCCCTCTAGATTTACACTTTTATCAACCACAGCCAGCATGATGAATGGCAAGGGATTTTAGGAATCATTCAACGATTATTGTGTTGGTTCCAAAGCAAAAATTTAGAAATTATATACATGTAGTGCTCTGTACCAAACAAAAATAGTTGTAAGTAGCAGAAGTTTTAAATCAAGATTTTGTAAACTAACCAGTTACTGAACTGTAGAAATGCAAATTCAGATGAATAAAAAACTTCTTTTATTTATCAGAAGGACAGTATTCTCTAATCCAGGTGTCTGCAACCTGCGGCTCCAGAGCCATGTGCAACTCTTTCAACCCCCTGCTGTAGCTCCCTGTCCACTGAACCCACCACTGGCTGGCCCCACCCTTCACCCTCCCCTCCCAGTCACTCCTTGCCTGGCCTGAGAAGGTCAGGGCAATGGTGGGGGATGAAGACTCGCTCCATATTCCAGAGTGGGAGCAAAGCACCCCTGTACTCGCCATATCTCGCAGGCGCTTCTTCTGGCCCTTGGTGCTATGCATACCTCGGTCGCTTGGAGAGATGCGCGACTTACTCTCTGCCCAGAGACACTGGCCCAGCCTGGCTGTGACTGATGCTCTGTATCGTAATGGGCTCCAGGAGGAGGAGGGGACACCGTCTCCCCCATTGTGAAGCACACTAAATTTAACCGTGCTGCGCAAGGCGCTGTGAGAGCAGCAGGCAGACTATGGAGGTGGTAATAACAGCGGTGTTGGCTGCCAGGCCAAGCTAGGGTCTCAGAGCAGAGAGCAAGTCGCGTGTCTCCCCAAGTGACCAAGGTGTGTGCAGCACCAACAAGGGCTGGAAGAAGAGCCTGCGAGATATGGCAAGTACAAGGGTGCTTCGCTTCCGCTCTGGAATATGGAGCAAGCCTCCATCACCTGTCATCGCCCTTACCTTCTCAGGCCAGGCGAGGAATGACTGGGTGGGGAGGGTGAGGGGTGAGGCCAGCCAGTGGTGGGTTCAGCTGACAGGGAGCCACAGCAGGGGGACAAAAGAGCTTCATTTATCTGGGAACCTGAAATGACTCTTGATTTAAACATGGTAAAAAGTACCCAAAGAAGAAGAAAGAACATCAGCAAAAAAACCCCCACCAACCGTCAACTGTATTTGAAAATGGTTCAAGAGGGAACACACACGTGCACACACACACGATAGATAGATAGATAGATAGATAGATAGATAGATAGAGATGAGAGTGAGATGAGAGAGGGAGGGAAAGAGAAAGAAGAGAGGGAGAAAGAGAGGGAGAAAGAGAGAGACACAGAGATACCTATTTCCCACAGAAAACACCAGGAGCCACAAAACCTGGGTAAGTGTGTGTGGGTGGGAGGCTGTCATGTGACTGGGTGGGAGTGAGTGACGTTGAGTTGGCCACGCCCACCCAGGTTTTGTGGCTCCCAGTGATTTCTTTTTTGTGGGAAACTGGTCCAAATGGTTCTTTGAATGTTTAAGGCTGCAGAACCCTGCTCTAATCCATGAATAATAACTGAAGCAATATTTCCAAAGCTGCTTTTGTTATTCTAAAAATGGGAGCAACAAAATAAATAATATATATGGAGCTGAGTGTGCTAATATTTATTTTAGCATGTCATGAAACAGGTTGAAATTACATGAATAGTTAACAGAAATACCCAAAATAATATGAGAGAGAGAGAAAAAGGAGGGGGAGCATCAAACTTGTTTTTAAAGACAAAACTGTCTTGATTAAATATTAAGCCTTTATATTATATTGATAGCAAGCCAATGTATAAGGAGAGAAACAACACACATTCCTCCAGGCTATTTTTCCATCATAATGTAATAATTTACTGTACCCCATATTTGATAACTCCATAGGCCTTCACGTATTGATAAATTCCAGATTTTGATATACCTACCATATATTAACATCTTTAAGTCCATTTTTCATATCATAAAGTAAAAGTGATATTGGGACAACCATTTATTATATATAAACATCCTCCATCCTTTTTCATTACCAATATAATGAAGTTTACAGCAAAGCTTTTTAGTTATTCTCTGAGATATAAATAATTATGAAAAAATATAGAATTAATCTGAGTATGAGATAATACTTAATTAAGGCAGTTAATTTTGTATTGCATCCTTGAAAAAATAGCATTTTAGAAAAATGGGTTATTTTAAGAATTTTTTGTTTGTGTGAATATACAGTTCCCTTTCGTAAGTTAGTACCTTACCTAGCTGAATTTCAGTTGTTTGTGCCAGAGCCTTTGTGTGCTCAAACTTTTGTTTCATTTGTTAACCTAGCAGGGAAGGAACAGTTTGCTAAATTCAGAAGGTTGTATGGCCTTCTTGAGAAATTGAGGAGACTCAGACTTTATGAAAGTGTGCTTGAAACAAGAGACAAGTGTTGTGTTTTCCCAAATGATTTTGAGAAAAATGGGTTTCCTGGACTTCTTGGCACTCTTTTATACTATCACTCCTAGTATTCTTCTAGGTATATACTCACACTCATTGGGTGTGAGGAAACACTAATGGTTAGATCAGGGGCTCTGCTCTGCTTTGATGGGCCATTTCCAGGAAGAGAGGCATGGAATTATTGCTAATACTATTGAGTGATTGATGGTCTTATTTTATTTGTATGTCCTCTGCTCTGAAAGGATCTGAGTGGCTGATAATCAAAAACAAAAAATACAACCCTGAAAAATAATAAATAAACCCAAATGTAATGTAAACTGAATTAATGGCAATATCCAAACTATCAACAGTAGACAAAGTCATGCACCTGCTAGTTTCAGACCTTCGTCACAGTATGTCCTCCTCCTCTGCTACATGGAACCAACAAATTTTAGCTGCTTGCTGGAAAGCCTGGAGCGAAGGAACGGAATGGATCGTCATGGGAATGGAATTTCAAAACATGGGGGCAGTAGTCAAGAATGCCAGCTTTCAGAATACCACCAAGATTCTTATGTAGGTGAGACTCAGAGGCAGCTGACCCAAGGCAGTCCTATAGAGAATCCAGTCCAGAGCCATATAGAGCTTTAAATATAACAGTCAGCTCTTTGAGAGTGGGAGGGAGAGAGGAAGGGAGGAAAGATGGGTGTATGTGTAGAAATAAAAATATTGATATCCAAAAGAACTGATATCAAGTTCTTTTTTCTTTTTGCCTAGCAGATGCAGTTAGGGCAGTGGAATTCAATGTTTGGAAATGGTAATGGATAGGACACGGATGAACAAATACGATATTTAATTCAAATAAAATGGATATATAGTTAGGTGATTACTCAATTGCTGAACAATATTCAGGTTTCTGGAAAGTTTTAAACTTCCTCTTAATATCCTGGTCTTCATTTGGGGAGATTTTTTTATCATACTGTAAATTCAGATTCTAAAACTACTGTGGCTCAAATAATCTTTTATTAATTTCAACTGATATTTCAGCTGCAACCAGATCAACATGAAGATTGCTGGTCTGTCACTCTCACTTTGGAAATCTTAAGAATGTAGTATATGAAATTGACTTTTAAAGACTATTTGGAAATTGTAATTGGTTTAAAATAAAGCACAAGACAATTATTGGAACTTCATCTTCCAATCATAATTATAGTGATTCCTACCTAGCCTAATTTCCAGGCTCATTTCACAGTGTTGTGAGTTTAATATTTAAAGCTCTAAATGGCTTAAAACCAAGCTGTCTGGAAGATCACCATCTGTACATATATCTCTGAATCTCATTCATCTCTGAATCTTAAGTGTTGTTGGAGACATTGCTCCACATGTGGCAAGCAAAATGAAGTAAAAAATTTAGCTTGTAAAAAGAGAAAGTCTTATCAGAGTTTGCAATTATTTCCAAAGCTGCTGGATGTCTTTATAGTCATTATAAATTACATAAATAAATAAAATAAATAAAATAAATTATAGCATGTTATAAAACATGTTGAAGTTTTATTAATTTGATCTTATCTTCATGGTGGATCTGTTAGAATATCATGATATTGTAGCAGTATAAAGCTTAATCTGGTTTGTGTTAGTAACCATCTTTATGATATAGAAAAAAAGTGTGCATAGTTTATCCAATTTGATTCTAAGCTACCTTGTAAGTATTTTTGAAGTGCATAAATATTTTGATTGGACAGCAGGCAGGATTAAAGAAAATCATACAGTTCAACCTTCCAGTCTTTCTATTTAACAATGTTGAGACTATGAAGTATCTAGTAATGATTAACTTAGAAGTTCATTTTCTTCTTGCATTGTATTTTATTTGAACTGAATGTAACCACACAAGTTTTAAATTATGGTTTTCAATTATGAAGCACAATAACTTGAGTGATATTTTAAAGCATTATTTTCTGTTGAGCAGATGATTCATATATTAAATTAAGATAAAATATTACTCATTAATGGAATTCTTCCTGTTGTGAGAAGATTAATAATCAAAAGCTAAGTTTTATGGAACCTTATAAAAGAGCCTTTTAACATATCAAATGGAATTTGATTGTGGTTAAATCTGGTTATATATCTTTCAATTTTGCATATATGTGTCTTTAGTATAACATTGTATTCTACTCAGTATGAAAAAGAAGTAATGTTTTCCAGAGCGCTGCGGCTCCACTCCATCTGTGGGTTTGATCCTCATATCTGACAGCAACTGAGAGAACTTAAAATCGATTAGCTCCCCACTCCGTGCTCTAGCCACGCCTCCCTTTAATCCCCAGTCTTTCTCTCAGTTGCTGACAGACTGAGGTGAGAATTTTTTTGCTCCGTGCTCTGGACTGTTTTGATAGCGTTAGATTTCTTTATTTTAATTTTGAATAGTTTCTTTTTCGGTGGAGCTTCTGGGCTTTGCCTTATTTTTATTGCCTGCCAGCTGGTGCTGCCTGTTGTGTGCCTGGGTTGCCTGGGTCACGCAAAGCCTCGGCGCTGCAAGCGCCTCCAGCTACCGGATTCCGACCCCTTGGAGCGGATCCGGTTCTTCGGAGCGTCGGAGAAGGTTGGCGACGGTCACCTTCTCCTCGGATCGCTCCCTCGCTCTTGACATTCCACAAGGGGACAGAGGCAGGCACAGCAACCGTCCCGTCAGGGCTCTGCGGGGGCGCCGCATCCCTGGGCGGCTGATTGGCCCGAGGTGAGTCCCAGGTGGTGGGGAATAGTGTGGCGACCGTCCCGGCAGGGCTCTGTGGGTGGTGCCGTTATTCCATTGAGTCGAGGAGGCGGAGGAGCGGGCGTGGGCGAGTAAGAACTGCCCGCTCAGGAATGGTCTGTGTGGCTGCTAGGCTCGCAGTCCGGGTCAAAGGAAGCAACACGTGCAGCTGAGGCTGAGTCAGCGGCGGGCGCCATTTTGCTAGAACGTGGGCGTCCGCCATTTTGGATTGTGGCTGAGCGGCTGCTTTGGCGGCGTTCCCAAAGGCATTTTGTTTGTCGCCCCTCTCCTGCTTGGCACGGGGAGCTTGGGCTTGCCTCCTCATCTCTCTATCTCCCTCGTGGGCACACGGTGCCCAGATAGCTATGACTGTAGGGCTTCGTTGGAGTTGTCCGGGCTCGCGTTGACCAGCCTCCCCCCCTCACCATTCCCTGGTGCCGTGATTGTCCCTAACGGCTGTGGGACTCCTTTGGGGCGTGAAACTGATCCCCTATTCCTGGGGTCGTTTCTGTGTGGTGCCTGCTTCAGGCTTTGGCTGGGGGGAGGTACCATTAAGGCCCCAACCTCTACAGCCTTATATCTTGAGTGGTTGTGCCACGGTAGCATAGATCACTGAAAATTGCACATATTACCAAAATTGAATAAATTAATAAATTTGCATATATGTATATTGATAAATTTGCATATATTAATAAATTTGTATATATTAATAAATTTGCATAAAATTAAAAAAAGCACACGAGCCCTGCCACTGTTGGCTGTAGCCTTGTACCCTCCCCACAGGCTTGTCCTACGCCAAGGGGCCATCTCTCACCCCGAGCCTCAGTGGCTCCAGTTGGCCATCTGGGATTTGAGCGGCTCATATTGAAGAAGGGTCGACTTCCGGATCCCGTCATTGGCATTATCCGGGCGGCTCATCGGCCTTACGCGGATATATGAGGTGTCTTCGCGGGCGTTTTGCCGTTGGGCTGCTGGTAGTCACGTGGACCCCACTTCGGCGTCAGTACAGGATGTCCTCTGTTTCCTTCAGGCGGGTTTCGAGCGGGGACTCGCCCCGGCTACGCTGCGTCGCCAGGTGGTGGCTCTGTCGACGGTGGTTTCTGCCCCTCCTTACCAGTCGCTGGCGCATCACCCCTGGATTCGTGGGTTTCTTCATGGCGCTTGGAATTTACGTCCAGCGGTGGTCCACCGGTATCCCACTTGGGATTTGCAGTTAGTTTTGCAGGCGCTTACCGTTGCACCTTTTGAACCGTTGGGGTCTGTTTCATTTAAGTTCCTGTCTTTTAAGGTGGCCTTTCTCCTGGCAGTCATGTCGGCGCAGAGGATTTCGGAGCTCACCGTGTTGTCGGTCAGGGAGGACTTGTGCATCTTTCGTCCTGATACTGTTGTTCTTCGTTTGGATCTGGCATTTACACCCAAGGTGAACTTGTAGTTTCATTGTGCGCAGGAGATCGTTTTGCCGGATTTTTGTCCTTCTCCTCAGCACCAGCGTGAGGTTCTTTGGCATACCCTGGACGTTCTTAGGGCCTTACGTCGGTATATTTGCCGGACAGCTGCCTTTCGGAAGTCAGAGGCCCTTCTTGTGTCATTTCACCCAGCCTCAATGGGACATAAAGTTTCGTTGGCCACGGTGGGTCGGTGGATTAAGGCGTGTATCGTGTCTGCTTACGAACGCCAGGCGAGGGCTCCTTCGTCTAGGATTTTGCCTCATTCGATGCGGAGTGCGGCTACTTCGGCGGCTTGGTCGATGCAAGCGTCGGTGCTGGACATTTGCAGGGCGGCCACCTGGACTTCGTTGTCGCCGTTTATACGGCACTATAGAATTGACGCTTACGCTTCTGCTGATGCGTTGTTTGGTCGGAAGGTTTTGCAGAGTGTTGTTAAGGATTCGTCTAGGGGGAGCAGTATGCCTACTGGCCCTGTGGTTTGAGCTTGGGTATGTCCCACAGATGGAGTGGAGCCGCAGTGCTCTGGAAAATGGACGTTGTCTTACCTGAACGTCCTTTTTCGGGGCGCTGCGGCTCCATTCCATATCCTCCCTGTTGGTTCTGGTTGTTGGCGTTCTGCTAGTGTTTGCTTCTTGGTTGTGTGTAAATTGGCCTGAATAAAGGTTTTTTTTGTTACATTCTGTGCTGCGCCTTCATTCAAGACTGGGGATTAAAGGGAGGCGTGGCTAGAGCACGGAGTGGGGAGCTAATCGATTTTAAGTTCTCTCAGTTGCTGTCAGATATGAGGATCAAACCCACAGATGGAGTGGAGCCGCAGCACCCCGAAAAAGGACGTTCAGGTAAGACAACGTCCATTTTCCTGTTTTCTCCGTGATAATGAAAGGTATACGTTGGCTATATTTGCAAAGGGATAGACTTTTGAAAAAAGGAAATATTTTCTGTTTTCTGAACTAGAAAGCTTACTATAATATAATTCCAGAATATTTGATTGATTATGTGCCATCTTTTTCTTTTTTTACTCCGAATGACCACATAGATAAATCTTCTCCATGGCAACCTATCCCTAGCCTTGTTCAGGACTTCCAATGATGTATTTATTTATTTATTCTCCCAAAGAGGCTTTTCAAAAGGCAACTGGACTTCCTTGTTTTTTTCCTTGGTTTTTTTCATTTCTCATCCCAGAAGCTTCTTCAGTTCTGACTGAACAATGGGGAATGGAAAGATTTATATTCTTTGTAGTCATCTGGTTCTTAGCTTTCTGGGAGTTGTTGAGGCCACTTGGGGATTTATCTGTACCCTCATGATCACCTGAAACAGAGTGCAAATGGGTGCGGAAGCTCCTTGGGACTGCTGAAAGGATTGTGTTATAGAGAGGAGATAGGTATCCCTGTGGTATCCCTCCCTCTGTTGAAAGAGGGCTTTTCGATTTTGGCAAAGATGGCCTCTTTGACCCATCTTTCAAACCAATGGTCCTCTCTGTTCAGAATGTGAACGTCTTCAAAAGAGTGACCTTGGTATTTGAGATGAAAATGGACTGCTGAATCTTGCCCTGGTGGGTTTGTTTCCTGTGTTGTGCCACACATTTGTGAAGTGATAGTTTTGTTTTCCCGATGTACAGATCTGCATTGCTTCACTGCATTGCGCTGCATGTACCATATGGTTCAGTTTGTGTCTGGGTGTTTTATCCTTGGGGTGGACAAGCTTCTGCCTGAATGTATTCTTGGGTTTAAAGTGTGCATATTTGTTAGTTGAAAATCCTGTGAAGCTTTTCAGACATTCCTGCAATGTATGCAGTGACAACATTGCTTTGTTCCTTGTTCTCTTTTTTGTCTGTTATGGAGCTCCTGCTGGATCATTTTCTGGTTTTCATGAAGGGCCAGTGGGATGGCCACAAATTCTGAGGGCTTCCTTGATGTATTTTAGTTCTTTTTCTTTTCCTTCTTTGCTGGTTGGCAAACCTTCAGCCCAGTAATCATTCCCATTTTGTACAGGTAGTCCTCAACTTACAACAGTTCATTTAGTGACCATTCAAAGTTACAACTTCACTGAAAAAAGTGACTTATGACCATTTTTCACACTTGTTGCAGCATCCACATAGTCATGTGATCAAAATTCAGATAGTTGGCAACTGGCTCATATTTATGACAGTTGCAGTGTCCCAAAATAATGTGATCACTTTTTGTGACTTTCTGACAAGTAAAGTCAGTGGGAAGGTCAGATTCATTTAACATCTGTGCAGTGATTCACTTAACAACTGTGGCAAGGAAGGTCATAAAATGGGGCAAAATAACAAATGTCTTACTTAGCAACATAAATTTTGGATTCAAATTGTGTTTGTAAGTTGAAAACTACCTGTACTCCAGTGGGTGTTGAAAATCAAAATGTAAATACTGATCTGTATGTGAGGGTTTACTGCATATTTTGATATTGAGGCTTCTGTTTTCCTTAATGTATACTGCATGGTTCAGAAAGCCAGACTATTTTCCTTAAGATCTTCCTGGGTGAACTTAATATATCTGTCCAAAGTGTTGATGTGTTTGGTAAAGTCTTTCATTTCCTGTGTTTTAATCTTGACCCAAATATCATCCACATACCTGTACTAGGGAGTGGATAGAATTCCAGTGAAGGAGTTTAGGGCTTTGGTTTCTACTTGTCCCATTTAGGGATTGGCCACAGTGGGGGACACAGATGAACCCAGGGTGCAACTGTGTTTTAGTGTGTAGAAACCTTCATTGTAATTAAAATAGGTAGTGATCAGGCAGAAGTCCAGCATGTACATATGTGGCTGGGGCTGAGATTAGTTTTGTCTCCTAATGTTCTGTCTAGTAGTAGTCGTTTCTTCACTAACGTGACAGCTTCATTTGTTGGAATGCAGGTGAAGAGTGAAGTGACATCATAAGAAAGCAATGTCTCATCCAGATCCAGTTTTAGTTTCCAAACCTTGCCGACAGAGTCCTCTGAGTTGTTGATATGATAGGTGGTGTTGCCAACCAGAGGAGCTAATAAAGTGTTTAAATGTTTTGCAGTGTTTTGAAAGTGTCTGAGTTGATGCTGCTGATAATTGATCTGAGTGAAGTTCCCTCTTTGTAGATTTTGGGGAGTCCATAAAGGTGGTAGTATTATGGCTTGTCAATGGCATTGTCCTTCAGTTGTTGTTGCAGGAAATTGATGACCTTTTTAACTTAAATGTCCCTCAGAAAATTGTTCACCTTGGCCTTGTAGTCATGTGTTCAGGATAACTGTGCATCTTCCTTTTTCAGCTTGCAAGATGGTGATGCTTGGGTCTCTTCCTAGGGACATCATTGCTCACCTGTGAGGTTTGAAGGGAGTATTTTAGTACTGGCGAGGGCTGCAGATACTCTCATCTTTAATTGTTCTGTGTCTGGTTCTACCAGTTTGCTGTTCCTGATAGCTGACTATGCGGCTGTGATGAGATCTGCAATTGGTAGTTATTCTGGTGTTACTACAAAATTAGTCCTTTGGGGGGGAAAACATAATTTTCTGGTAGATAAGTGCTCTCTCTGACAGATTTCTCCCCCATCAATCAGTTCTCTAACATGTCATTATCCCCTCTCATCTGGGTTTGTTCTTCTGTTTTGTGTGTTTTATTAGTATCTGTGATGTCACTTAAGATGATTCAGGTGACCCTGAGGGTACAGATAAACCCCCTCAAAGAGTCTCTGAGATGTAAGGACCAATCTTAGTGCTAACCAACAGATGACTGCATAGAATATAAATTCTTCCATTCCCCACCATTCAGTCTGAACTAAAGAACCTTCTTGGATAAGAAGCAAAACATTTTTAAGGAAAAAACCCAAGAAAGTCCAGTTGCCTTTTGAAAGGCACCTTTGGGACAACCATCACCTGCTGATTGAGAATCTCCATAGATACTCATCGCCGTTATAACTGAGTCCATTCACCTTATTTCTCTTGTTCCTCTTGTTCTCTTTCCTTTCACCTTTCTCAGCATTACAACTTTTCCAGAGAGCCAGATCTTTCCATAATGTGCTCAAAGTAGTATAATTTGAACCTGGTCATTTTTTCTTTGAATCAGAAGTCTGGGTCAATTTGTTTAATGATCCATTGGTTAGTTTTCTTGTGTATCCATGGTATTCTCAAAAGTATTTTCCAAAACCTCTAAATTTAGGAGCATTAATATTTTTCCTATCCTATTTCTTTGAAGTCCAAGTTTCGCTTCCTTAGAGTATCACAGGGAATATCATACCTTGTGCAATTTGATTTTTCTAGAATACATCTGTTTGGCACCTGAATATTTTTTCCAAGGCCTTCATGGCTGCTCTACACAGTGCCATTGAAGAGCTGTGGTGGCACAGTATTAGATGCAGTATTGTACACTAATTCTGCCGACTGCCAGCAGTTCGATCCTGACTGGCTCAAGTTGACTCAGTCTTCCATCCTTCTCAAGTTGGTATAATCAGGACCCAGATTGTTGGGAGCAATATGCTGACTCTATAGAATGTTTAGACAGGGCTGTACAACACTATGAGGCAGTATATAAGCCGAAATGCTATTGCTATTGCTAGGCTGTGACATATTTCTTGACTGCTTGTTCTTTTACGGTGAATCTTCATTGCTAATTTTGGGGCTAGTTCTATCTGTTGCCATGAGT
Source organism: Ptyas mucosa (assembly GCA_012654045.1). NCBI lineage: Eukaryota > Metazoa > Chordata > Lepidosauria > Squamata > Colubridae > Ptyas > Ptyas mucosa. Next base: position 4,936,564 of record WNWU01000034.1, on the reverse strand, counting down.
TTGCTCTACTTTATATTTAATTTTAGTTCCATTTTTTCACTTTGCTCCTTAACCTTTATTACTAGAGTTTGCAGATCTTTTGCATATTTGGCTAAAAGGCATTATGCAAGTTATTGATGTTTCCTCCTCTGATAGTAAAACATGCTTGTCTTCTAATCCAACTCCTATTAATACATATTCAGTATTTAATACCTTAAATACTTATAGAAAATGTATTGCTTAAATTGCTTAAATTAATTCAGCAATATAACCAAACTAATTCTAAACCAAGAAATTAAAGGACAAATTATAGAAATATAAATTGATAGCAATTTAAACTTTCTTTGAAATCCCATTTGTGCTTATTAAAGCACACTTTAGATTCCTAAAACAAAGATGTGTTGCTTAAATGTTAGGGACATATAAAAATATAATTCTGAAAATCCAGGTATCTTTATTTAATTGTTTCCAATATACCTTGTGCTGAAAAAAAAAATGCTTTCAAAGCCTTACAATACTTTGCAGAAGTATTCTTCCTGCATGGTCCATCCTATGATATCAAATAACACATGAAGTGTCTTTTGCAGGCTATGTTGTAAAAATATGTACTATTCTCATTTTTCTGTTGTGAGACCTAATTTATAGAATAAACATCTATCGGAATTGAAACATGCTCCTTCCTTATTAAAGTTCAGGATAGTTTAGTCATTATATTATCTGCTAGTAAACTGTCCAAAATTGGGAAGAACTGTTGATAAATTAATTTGCTAAATTAGTAAATACAACACCTTGCATTGTTTCTCTTTGCTCCCAGTATGAAGTGCTTCTTTGTGTGCAAGATCATGATGATCCTGCCATTGATGTGTGTAAAAAGCTGCTTGGAAAATATCCCAACGTTGATGCAAGATTATTTATAGGTAAGAAGAAAAGTTATTAAATTCCTTTTTAAAAATTGCTTGGAGAAGTTGATAAAGAAACCAATTGAAGTAGGGAGAAAAATCTGGAATAATAAATTAATATTAATTCTAACTAGTGTGCTGGTGGCATGTTATTACTATACATTTTTCCTGCTTAGCTTCTTCTGAGAGCAGGACTGGCTGGCTAGACCAAGTTATATTATTATATGCTAATGAATATATTTCCACAGCAATAGCTCTGCGTGGTAGTTTGAGCTAAGAGAAGGTGATAGAACTAAAATTACTAAGTGAGCCAAGAAAGAACAATTTGGATATGCCTCTAAGTAAAATCTATGTGAAGGTTTCTTGGTTTGTTTTGCTGACCTTTGCAGAAGGAACAAAATAAGAATTACTGAACAGTGAATTTGCTTACTCCTTTTAAACTATAGCTTATACATATTATACATTTATAGCCGAACATCATTCTTCAGATCACAGGCAAGAATTCTGGATAAAGTTGCCGAGTGAAGAGCCTAAGACCACAGGCACAAATATTTACCTCAGTGTTATTAACATTGTGTTTGTGTGTGTGTGTGTGTAGTTGCAGACAAAATGTAAGATACCCTGGTCAAGCTGAATATTTCAATGAATACTAAATGAACAGAATTTAACACTACCTCTACATGGTGTAGAGTTAAACACAGTTCAGTCTTTAAATCTGAATGTATACTTACTATTATGTCAAGTTGACAATGAATATAGCAGGCATAAAAGTTGAACATCATTTTCAGTTGACTCTGCGATTTTGTTTTTACTGTAAAGTTGTTAATAAGGTCTCAAAAGATGATTGACTCATTAGGTGAACACTGAAGTAGATTAAAACACTTATACAGATGAATGACTATTCTCATTTCTCAAGTTGTGATTCCTCTTTCTGCTTTCAACAATCATAGACCTCCTTTAAGCAGCTTTCGGAATATATGAAAGTGAAGGTAATTCACTCATACAAAGCAGGGTAAGACTGTAAAAGGTCTAGCATTTTCAGTTATGAGAAAGGTTAAGAAATGAAAGTTACATGGAACAATTGAGGTTAAACCACAGTCTTGAAAACTAAGAAGCAATGATGTTAGAAATGAAACCTGGATAGGTCTGCAAAACAGAACCCACAGGCCATTGCAGATGAACTGCTGACAAGTTTAGCTGCCACTGGACTTGTTCACATCTTCACAGTACAGGATTGCAGTGACCTGCATGAGAGACTTGGCAAATGAAATTTCTGATCTCATTCACGGTGTGCAAAAGAAAACCATGATTAACTTGAAATGTTTTGGAACAAGTGCTTTAGACTGATGAAACAAAACTTGAATTGTTCAGCGATAACCAGATAAGATACAATTGGGGGGGCGGGGAGTAAAGCATTTGAAGAACAGAAAAAACTTTGCCAACCGCTAAGCATAGGGATGACTTTGTTTTGCTTAGTGGTTATGTGATAGCTACTATCACAGGAAATACTGTGTAGGTAGAAGGAAGAGTGGGTTTGACTAAATATTAAGAATTGATAGGAGCTGGTATCCCACAGTCATTCACTTCTTCACAAAGCTGAAGCTGAAAAAAGTTGGATATTTCAGAAAATAATAGTCCAAGACATATCTTCATACTGTACTTACAGGAAAGTTTAAGCCTCTAGTTTTGAATATTATTTAAAAGCTATGAAGAAATCTTAAGCATGCAATGCATGCTAGGAGACTTAAGAAAATTTCTGAGCTAGAAGACTAAATCTAAAAGCAACAACAAAGTCTTTTAGCTAGCTACTGTAAACATTTGGAAGCTTATTTCTCCAAAATGAGATGTTACAAACAACTGACTGAAAAGACATCCAAACTTCTGAATCTATTATATTCATTATTTTCAGATTTTGAACCTATAAACAACTGCACATAAATACGAAGTATACAGTCAAATTTGCAGAAAGGTACCATGTTTCACTTTAGACCATTGTAGAGGCTGTGTCAGGTTCTGTTCTCTTGTAGATACAGTGAAATATGCCATTTGAATAGAGGTACCTTAACTTTTTCAAGCAACTCTGTATAGGAAATGGATGGATGAATAAATTCAGAGATATAGAGTTTGCTCAATATTTATTTCTTGATAGTGGTAATGACTAACAACTTAGATGTTATTTTTAAGGTGGTAAAAAAGTTGGAATAAATCCAAAGATCAACAATCTGATGCCAGCATATGAAGTTGCCAAATACGATCTTATATGGATCTGTGATAGTGGCATTAGAGGTAAGTGATTTCTTTCAGTGCCACAGAATGTTCTTTTGGAAAGGTTTCTCACTGCAAGCTATTGAAATAAGTAACATTATAATATTAAATGTTGATGGTTTCATTCATGTAATAAAATTGCATTCTGCCAAGAAGACATTACAAATTTTGTGGAAATGGAGTTATAGTCATTCTCATAGGCACAAGGTGTAAGAGTCAAAGGTAACATGAAACATATGGAGGAGCGAATTAGGCAAGCAATAGACTCAAAAGTTAGAGAAAGGATTCAGGAGAAAAGATATAACAAATATAGAAAGGAAAAAGAAAAGATAGGAGAATGGGATGAAGGGAGAAAATTATTAAAAAGTAGAATTATGGAGAGACCAAGAGAAAATGGTTAAAAGGGGAAGAATAGTGGAAAGGAGGAAGGGAAATAAGATATACATTAGTAGATCTAAGGGAACTGTATTAACATTAGTAACTGAATGTAAATAGTAAATACGATGATGTATATTGTGTATTGTAAAATGGAACAGCAGATGAAATATGAAGTGGTAATTTGGTTCAATTATGAAAATAACTGAAATCGAGATAAAATTGAAATGTAAAAAAGTGTGATGGGGATTTTGAAACAATATGTTGTAAATGATGAAATAAAATAATTAATTGATGCTATAATAAGGAATTGGGAATTAAGGGCGGATAGTGATATTGCTTATTATGTACTTAGAAGAATGCCTGTTCTCAAAATAACATGGCAATTACTGTTCAAAAATATCCATTGTATTAATTAGGAAAAATTGAGCAGACAAACTGTTGAGGTTGCTTCTTGCTATCCTGTGTAGTCTCTCAATTGAGCTCTACAATATGTCTGTCTGTCTATCTTAAAAGGGTTGGCATGTTTCTAAGCAAGTCATTGCACAATAACTACCTCTGTAGCTTCATCTTTATTTCTAAGAAAGTAATTCTTAAACAATAAAAATGAAGCTAGAGCTAGTTTGATGGAGAGGTTAAAGTGGTAGTGGTAGACAGCTGGGTATACTTGGGACAATCACTCTCTATGTCAGCCCAATCCATATCACAAGGTGGTGGTTGTGAGGAAAATAGGAGGCAGGAGCATCCAAAAATAAATGCAGGATATAAATATATTAATAATGTATGCCAACTTTCCATTTATATATCTAGATGGAATAGGATTTCTTTCATATTCCAAGTAAGATGTCTTGGAGGCAAGTCATTGGGGAACTCCCACAATAGTTTTTTTCCCCCTTTCAATGCTTATATTTGCTATTTGCAGGATAGCAACTACCTTAGGTGGATGGTATTTATTCTCCAGACTCTGATTACTCCTATAATTACTGAGTTATCAAGCCACATTAGGACTTTGCAACAAAAAATTAATCTCCCTCACTTTTATAATGTTCAGCGAAGCAGCCAGAACTAGGAAATCACACTGGGTTGTTTTTTTTTTTTTGTTAGATAATAAGATTTTATACTGTGAGGTAGTAACCTAACAACCTGGGAGTAACTTTTTAAAACATTAAGCCATTGATGTTAACCATAGTTCTTATTTTCAGTTAACCCAGATACACTAACAGATATGGCCAATCAAATGACTGAAAAAGTGGGTTTGGTTCATGGCCTGCCTTATGTAGCAGATAGACAGGGCTTTGCTGCCACTCTAGAACAGGTAAGTTTTCATTTATGTTTGCTCAGTTTCGTAGGCTTAATTTTTTGTAAATTATAATAGTTTAAAGCTGAAAAAAAGAATCAGTAAATATAAACATTTTACTACAAAAAATATTCGCTACTGTAGTAAAATTGGTTCCATGTCTTCATATATTAACTTCTAAAGATTATTCTAGATAGTCTGATATTTGTGAATAGTGGTACTTAACTATCAGTACTTTGCTGACAGTTTATTATGCAAAAAGGTTATTACTTTTACATGTAGCATTTTACATATAGAGCTTTCAAATAGCTTTGAGTGAAAAGGCTTATTTGCATTCCCTCCTTCTTCTGCTGATTCATTCATTGTAGCCTATATTTTTGTAGGAGACCATTGCTTGCCGAATTTAATAACTTCTTTGGAGTTCTTGAATTTTTAATACATTGCTAGTACCACAGAGGTAGCAATTTTTAAAATTTGGATGAATTGCATGAACTCATAGTTTCCTAAGTGGCAAATATAGCAGCCTTAATTCATATACAATGGCATGTTGACAATAAAGGAATCAATTGTTTGTAGTTAGTTCCTGAGCATATATTGCTTTCTTGATTTGAAATTCCAGTCTTTTTTTTTTTTGCTTTGTTAACTTTACTCCTTAATGCTGAATTGAATAGTGCTTACTGCCACAACATTTTTGTTTCCTAATTCAAATATATGTATAACAATACATTTACTCACATACTTATCGGCTCTACACGCATGTAAATTAGGTTTAAGATCAGGTATTTTCATAACAGAGATGTTATTATTTACAATTAATGTTAGTATTATTTTTAAATTTATTGTATGTCTATTGCTGGTCGATGACCGTAATAAAATTTTATTCTATTCTATTCTAATTCAAGTAGAAACATCATATATAATACAAAAAAATAGTTTATTGTTATTGGATTAGAAAAAAATAGTATTAAAGCAAAATATTTATAATACTCTTTACTTTATTGCATCCCTGTTTTCTTTTTCCTGTTTTTTTCCCTTTTATTGCTGTACCCATAATTTCTATTGTACTTATGTTGACCTTGTAGTCATTTAACTAATACAAGAGGAAAAAACTTTTCTAGATGAACAGAAAAACTGAAAAGTGGCAATGTACAGTAGATAAATTCATAGAACTGCTGTATGTTGTGGGCTCATTCCTGTGAAATAGGTAGATGAATAATCATTTATCCATTTACATATGTTCACTAACAGAAGTAGTGACAAAGTACCCTTAAGAACTTCAGTTTTAAAATAATTACATTCAGATCAATTCAGAAACAATGGCAATCTTTATTTGGAGATTGCAATTTGCATTACCCTTGTTTCCCCGAAAATAAGACCCTGCCTTATATTTTTTTGAACCCTGAAATAAGCCCTTGGCCTTATTGCCATGCACTCAAAAGCCCAATTGGGCTTATTATCAGGGGATGTCTTATTTGGGGGGAAACGGTAAATAATAAGAATGATTGCATAATGAGAAAGTTCTTTTGTATCAAGATGAGCAAGATATTACAAATGGCTGGAAAAATCCAAGGAAGCTCAAACATTTACTACATATCTTTACAAGACTGTCCTACCTCTGTATATTTGTGCAGGCAGATATTTTAAAATCTATGGCAAGTGTTAAATGTAATAATAATAAGGGACACTATAGAACCATGACGAAGGCATGTTTTTTTTTAAAGGTATATTTTGGTACTTCCCATCCAAGGACATACATTTCTGCCCATATAACTGGCTTTAAATGTGTAACAGGGATGTCTTGCTTGATGAGAAAAGATGTTTTGGACCAAGCTGGAGGACTTATAGCTTTTGCACAGTATATTGCTGAAGATTACTTTATGGCTAAGGCAATAGCTGACAGGTATGATGATAATGTTCTCAGGAACAGTTCATGTTTAGTGTTTATCATAATCTGCCATGTTTTTACTTGTTTGTATAGTAGAGTTCTAGAATACATTATTAAGGGTTTAAAGAAAGTAAAAATTATCACTTACCCATGTCACTATGCCATTAAAACAGTAAACTAGTCTATGAACTAAGGATTTCAAACTTAAATTGTTATGGGTGCTACCTGAGCACTCATTTGCTAGTCTGAAGGCTGCAACACTAAAGCTTTTTCATAAGCTAATATCAAAGTTTTGAGTAAATAAATTTCAAAAATATAACTGCATGCAATTAAAAATAAATTTATTAAATTAAATTACTGCAAAACAGAAGTATTTTTCTTATATTTAACCCTGGTCTCTTGGCAGTATGTGTATGAGTAAATTGCAGGATTACCCTTGGAATGCAATTTTGAGACCTCTGGCATAAACTATTTTTAAAAATTGCAATAAGAGATGTTGGAGAATTATTTAGATGTTCTTCTCCCAACTCAGAAATTGTTTATGAATTATTCTATAACCTTCAAAAGATGTATTGTTTCTTTCCCAGAGGGGAAATTATACCAATTAAACTGTTTCTTCTCCAATCCTATTTAGATTTTTTTCATCAAAATGAAGTTGCAAATAGAAAGTTCCTTTTTTTCTGACACTAAGCCCAAGCTATCATAATTTATTTTCTGTACAGAGCTATATTATTTTCACATAATTATTTACAGCATCTAGCTAAAGCTCTCCTACATTAGAGAGGAATTTGTCTCATTTGTTTTTCAAAGAAATCTGAAACTTTATTTAGGTTTTTCTAGTTAACAGGATGATTAGAAGAAATAAGCAATTATGATACTGGTCCTGTGCTTTATCACACTGTCTATATATTTTTATTATATTTATTGATTTTATTCAGTAAACAAGTTTATATGGCCACTCACATATAAACTATGTGAAATACAGAAAAATTACATGTTAAATAGAAAACTCGTGTTTAAGGAATATTTAAACTGTGCCTATCGGGTTTTTTTGGGGGGGGGAGGGGGGGTTAGAACTGCCCTGCTCAATTTGTATGAGAGCATTAGAAATTTAAGACACACACAACCGTTCTAGTTTGTTTGTATAGCATGGCTTTTAGGATCAAATCTAGAGCACTGTGACAGTAGTTATGAAATATTTAAAAAGCAAATTCAATTAGTGTTTACCTTTCCAAAGAAAAAATAGCTAATCAACATCCTTCAACGATGAGATTATTTATCTTGGTTATATTCCTTCTTTCAGAGGTTGGAAATTTCAAATGGCTTCACAAGTTGCAATGCAAAACTCCGGCTCTTATTCAATTTCACAGTTTCAGTCCAGAATGATAAGGTAAAAAAAGATCTGACTTTTTATTATCTCATTTATTGACACCTTCAATTTTGCGTATGTTTTATGTCAAAGAAGTTCCATTCAAAACTAATAAAATATATAATTCTATCCATTCTTTTTTCCCCCCCAATCAACTATGGATTTTTGGCAGCTTATTCTGATTTTTTTTTTAATATTGTGTGATTAAAATTGTGGCAGCCATGTATTAATAAATACTTCAAATTTTCTGAAACGTTCTCTATTTTGTTTGATTTTGTAATTAATGTGTAGACTCAAGAGTTTGGCTTTCAAGTCATGTCATATGAAACTAGTCTTTATATGCACTACTAATGCAATGGCCAGATTTGAGGGGGTGGGGGGGTTGGACACAATTACATCAAAGCAATGACTCCTCTGTTCTAAGTTGGTTCTTACTACATATGCATTTTAGTTTTTGAACATTTAAAAAGCAATCATGTACAAGTCATTGCATAATGATTTTGATTGTACCTGGATGTGGTATTTGTCCTAGAGAAGTCTGGCTTCAGCAGATTGTCCTTGATGCTAATTCTGAAATCTGTTTGTTTGTTTGATGTGCTAGAAATCACAATTAACTTCATATTCATTTCTAGTTTGTGTTAGTTCTAACATGGTAGATGAGAAGGATGTAGGGTTAGGATTTGAGTTAGATTTTTAGCAGATGAATTATTGTTTATAGATCTGTCACTATTATGGACCCCTCTTTTTCCTCAAATTCAAGTCTACTGAGGTAACATTTATTAGATCTACATCAATCTATTTTCATCTAATCATATATTTTATTTAGGAAAAAATGCTAGCACCTGTTAAAATCCAGCTGTTAGTACAGTGTAATCCATAAAATAAAATGAGTTAACTAGTTGTCAGCCTGAAAATTTTACTCTTTAAGGGATTCTAATCTCATTTGCTTTTTAATCCAGCATTATTCTATCTCCAATTCTTGTAGTCCAGCACTGAGGTCCAGAATATTCTGTAGTGTCCTCTGACAGTCCACTCCTAAGTAAGAATAAATAAAATTGCAGTCTTATCTTTGATGCTCAATAAGGAAAGAATATCAGCTTTAAAAAATCCATTTTATATCAGATTTCCCACAGATCAGGAGAAGCCTTTTAAAATTAACTTTCATTTATCAATTTCTGAATGCAGTAATAGATATTACTTTCCCCTGTTTAATTTTTTAAAAATTTCTTAAATATAGGTGGGCCAAACTACGGATTAACATGCTTCCAGCCACAATAATCTGTGAGCCAATCTCAGAATGCTTTGTTGCGAGTTTGATTATTGGATGGGCAGTTCATCATATGTTCAGATGGGACATAATGGTGTTTTTTATGTGTCATTGTTTGGCATGGTTTATATTTGACTACATTCAACTCAGGGCTGTCCAGGTAGGTTCTACTGAATGGAGACTCAGATATAACAGAGTTTCTTTTGTAAATTAATTACCATGGTTTTTTGCATGAATATTTTAAAACTATTATAACATTTTAAGTGTATCTGTAAACTCAGAATGAATACTATGCAAAATGCAAATACTAATGTATTTTTGTGTCGTGAGTAGCACAGTTTCATGCAATAGAACATTTAAAAACATTTAGCCATTTGATTGATATGAAGGATTGAGGTTCACTAATATTCTTAAATACATCTACCAACATTTTTGAATTAAATGAGCCAGAAATTTGAATTGGCAATCTGTCCCTATATATCCAAATTTATGTTATTAAGAGTAATAGCATGTAATGTGAGGGGTATTTGGATTGTAATCAATGGAGATGTTATCTGAGTAGAAAGATCTGTTGAAAGCACCTAAGTTTTTGCTTAATTCCTTTTCTTTCTTATGTTGTCTGTTTCCCCCCACCCCCCAAAAAATTATAGAGTTAAAAAATCTCTGGAACAAAGAAGGAATGTCATAAAAGCTGACAGTGGGGGGTTAGGTGTCTGAAATCTGGGTAGTGAATTTAAGCATATAATGCTAAATGGTTAATTATGAATGTACAGGTAGTCCTTCACTTAACCACAGTTCATTTAGTGAGCATTTGAAGTTACAATGGCACTGAAAAACGTGATTTATGATCATTTTTCACATGACCGTTGCAGCATCCCCGTGGTCATATGTTTTACAATTGGATGCTTGACAACTGACTCACATTTATGATGGTTGCAGTGTTTGGGAATCATGTGATCCCCTTTTGTGACTGTCTGACAAGCAAAGTGAATGGGGAAACCAGATTCACTTAATCATCATTTGCAATCATTCAAGCTGGTTTCTGAGAAGCAAAGTCAACAGAGGAAGCCAGATTCACTTAACAACTGCAGTGATTTGCTTAACAACCGTGGCAAAAAGGTAGTAAAATCAGGCACGACTTACTTAACAACTGCCTTGCTTAGCAATGGAAATTCTGGTCCCAATTGTGGTCATGAGTCAAGGACTACCTGTATTTGGCCTCTTTATACCACAAATGTAGTGCAGTTTTTGTGAAAGCACGATGTTGAATGATCTGTGCAATGTTTTCAGGATACTAATTAGTCTATATAAAATTAAAAGTGTTGTCATGCATACTTTTATTAAAGATTCTAATAGAGCCTTTAATACCTAATTAACTTGGTTTAGAATAGTTGTTTCTTAAAAATATGAGCTTCAGATTCGCTTAGAGTATTAGAAATAATAGCTAAAAAGTAGCCCCTAAGCTACTTATTTTTTTATGCCTCTTATAGTAATCTTTTCTAATTTAAGCTTATTAAGTAAATATTTAATTTGGTTGGTGAAATTGTTACTAATTATGAACTTCTGTTCATATAATCCCCCAGGGCGGTGCTCTGTGTTTTTCAAAACTTGACTATGCAGTAGCATGGTTCATCAGAGAATCCATGACGATATACATTTTCCTCTCAGCTTTGTGGGATCCTACTATTAGCTGGAGGACAGGACGCTACAGATTACGCTGTGGAGGCACTGCAGAAGAGATCCTTGATGTATAGCCACAGCTTTGTGACTGTGTATTTCAAGAAAAGAGAAAAGAGAAAGTATTACAAATTATGTTTATATAAATGCTTTTAAAAGATCTACCTTCAATAGTTTTATTACCTGTATGTTTTCATATCTGTTCTCTAATTTATTTTGCATGGCACTTGCATCTGTGAAAAAAAAAAACATCTATAGTCTTGGCCAAATGGTACCTTGTTTTTATGTACAAAATCAAATCAAGAGGATTGGTTCCAGGATTCATTTTTCTTAGGAATGTTCTGCAGCAAGTTCTACAAACAGCATCTTTCAGTATAGCAAAAGCTACTCTCTATTAATCAAAGGACATAATCCACTGGGAATAAATTCTACATAGGTCCACTGGAAAATCTGTGGGATGTATGCCAAGCACAGTTATACGTTTGTCCCAAATGGTCTTCTGGTCATTGGACTGCATCCACTAAAAGGCTAACAATGTAAATACAAGAGCGGTTAGCTTTGGAAAGCACAAGTGGTGGGGCACAAGGAGAGAAGCTTTTTAGATGATCTATGCCTACCTCTCGCAGTTGCTGCAGAGCAAATATGAATAGGTAACTCGGCTTTAGGAATAGCAAAATGTGTATCTCTGTCTGGGTATATACAGATTAAATTATTTTGGTCTCTCTGCAGTGAGCCAGAAGTTTGATGTGGAACGTGGGAAGAATTAGTGCTTCAATGGGGGGCATCTTTTGGCCAACTCTAACTGGTTCTGTCTCGAACCATTTTAATCACTGTGCTGTAATTAGCCTAGCTAATCTTCTCCATTCCCATTCTACTTTTTTAAAGGGGTGTTTTTGTTTCTCTGTAAGTAAACATTTGATAGTAATGGGGAGAGGGGATGCATTTCAGAAACATTTCACATATGACCTATTTTCTTACTGTCTTCTTAAGAATGTAACTTCATGAAGCAGGTATTTATTATCTTTTTTTAAAGTGGGCATCTTTCTGTCTACACTAGTCATCCTTAAGTATCAAATTGCAATAGATGTCAGTATATTAAAAGGCAAAGTGAATTTGCTGTTACTGATTTGAACTTGTAAGCTTTAATTATCAACTGGATCTTCTTTTGGAATTTTTCCTTCTATTAATCTGGTCTTTCAATTGGGTTTTTGTATTCAAGCTGTAATTGCTAAAAGAAAAAAGACTAGATAATAACCAATTTGTAAATGCATGCTGTTTCTCTCTCCCCCACCCCCCACCCCTTTTAACTCCCGTTTGTTCTCCCACCATTATTGGATTGCTCTTAACATGGTGAACTGGACTTGTTTAAATGTGACTTTGATCACAAAGCAAATTGAGAGGGGCACTGCATTAAGCCTTTTGTTTTCTTTTGTATTTGTATTTATGTTGCTTCTCCCCCCCCTTCCCCCCCGCAAAATGTGGGCATGGCATGTTATCACCATAAAGGACATTTGCAAAATGCATTGCCAATCAGACTGCTTTAAGTCCTAGGTTGTGACACTTCTGTGATAAAGAGCATAATTTGTAGCATTTTAGCAATAATTATGAGTATTTATGGAATTGGATGTTTTTCCAATTTACTGAGCCAGTGCATTTAATTGTCTGGTATACACACAGTGTAAAGTAATAGGGTGCGTGTTTAAGCACGCACATTTTTGTGTGCAGACAAATCCTATGAAACATTCCCCAGAGCTTTGTTTGCCTTATGACATTACAGAAATTGTTTTGAAGGGCATCTTTTCCCTTGAACAAAGGCTTTTAATGCATGTTTCATTCTTTACACGTGAATCAGGAAGAGCTGCTTCCTGAGGAAGGTTGCATATTGCAAACTAGTCTGGTTATGAGCCATTCCAGTTGTGTTTTTATCATGTTTGTTGTTATCACTGATACCTAGCTTAATTTTGCTTATGATGTTGATATATTTCTGTTTGTTCTATGAAGTTTGGTTGACGCCATCCATTGCACTGTTAAGTGAAGCTTAGCTGACTTGGCTTGATGCTGATCACCATGTGCAGTGTAATACAAAAACCAAAAAGGCTGGACAGACTTCAATGTGTGTATGTGTGTGCACATATGTGTGTGAGAGAGACCTATGAAGAACTATGTAAGAGAAGTACGAATGTGTGTGCGTGTGTGTGTGCATTAGTGAAACCTTTATGATTTAAAGGAAACTGATGCTTCACCTTAATAAACAACTTAATTTCTTGTATAAGAAATCTGGGTTGATTTTGAAAAAAAAAACCTTAAAAATATTGTAGGAGGGCACTATGACAGAACAGAGCAGTGGTTCAAAATGCTTAATCTAGAATTGTCTGTCAACATGTTAAGAATACCATGTTTATTTAAGATTGTCTTGTTTTGTTTAAAAATAAATTTTGAATACAATCACGTTTTGAGAAAATGCTTTTATTTATTGCTTTTATTTTCATTTAATATTCTGTTAATGCTTTTCATAGGGAGATCAGTGCTTTTCATCTTGTGACGTTTTTACCATTCTCATTTCTATAAAAATGCACTCAATTACATCAAATATGATCCTAATTAAAGTTTATTTGTATACATGTGTGCATGTTACATACACGCACCCACACTCACCCACACACAGAGAGAGAAATGTCACTAAAATATAGACAAACATTTACAGTTGGAGATGTGTACTGTTAAGATACTTGTTTGTTTAATATTTTTTTGTATTTCCAGTGCTCTGCATGACTTAACAAAGAATAAAATGTCGGTTAAAACAATATTAAAAGCATATTAGACGTAAAACATACAGGGTTAAACCAAAAGGCTTGGTTAAATAAATGTCTTAAGCTCCTTCAAAAAACTGCTGACGAGGAAAGGACTTACTTCAAGTTGAGTGGCCGTTTGTTCCATAATAGAGAGACTACCATGGAACAAAACAGAAAGGGTCCTTTTGGTCAAATTTTATCTACAAAAGGACCAGAAAGAGGTACACTATTCATGAGTGTAGATATGACACGGCAGAAGGAAGCCAACCTATTTTTGTGCCTAAGTTATGAATGGATTCATACACCATTGTGAACACTTTGAATTGAGCTTGGAAGACAAGTGGGGCTTTTTGAACATAGAAATAATTTAAGGCCTTAAAGAGATACCACTCCGGCAGAGATGCATTCTGGACCAGTTGCAATTCCTGATAGATTTATGAATATGAATATATTGCAATAGTCCAGATTATCAGTGCATGAGTTGTAGAAGATAAATATCTCTTCTCTGAGTACAGTTGATGCAGTCTGGATGATGACATCTTTAAACTGCGTCCACTTTTTAGAACAGGCCTTCCAAGTGGTAGATTGCCAGAGGGTTTTTCATTAAATACAACTTGAAAACTTTAGATGTGGCCTGGATCATGCAGTCTGCTGACGTTGAATGATGTTTTGACAGCACTTGGTTCCTTACGGCGTAATGGGACTATGTGCACAGGTTGAAGACTGACCAGACCAGCCTGTGATATGTCCAGTATTCAGCACCGTGCATGGGCTAAGTGATGTCTTTAAGGACATGCTGACATACTGTGACATGGTCAAGTAGGTGGTGATACATAGACCTGGGGTTGTTTTGCACTTGTTTGCAAGTCTGAACATATGTTAGCAATGCACAGATTGTGTTTGGTACACTTGCTCAGAAGCAGCAAGCCATTGCTGTTTAGTTTTCCCACCCCATGCCTCCCAAGAACTCCATCTTAATTGTCAGTATCGGTCTCCATTCTAGCATTGAACGTATCCAAATTAATGAGTTTGTTGTTGTTGGAGTTGTTTGAATAATCTGGTCCAGGCCCTCGTAGAAATCTTCCTCGTCTTCATCTGGACCCATGAGACTTGGTGTATAGACCACTGACAATGGTGATATACTGGAACTTTCAGAGAAGAAAGCGGAGCTTCACAATACAGGTAATCCTCCATTTACGTCCACAATTGAGCCCAAAATTTCTGTTGTTAAGCGAGACATTCGTTTTGTCCCACTTTATGACCTTTCATGCCACAATTGTTAAGTGAATCACTGCAGTTGGTAAGTTAGTAACCCAGTTATGTGAATCTGGCTTGCCCATTGACTTTGCTTGTCGGAAGGTTGCAGAAGGTGATCACATGACCTTGGGGGACAACAACGGTCATAAGTATGAGCCAGGTGCCAAGCATCTGAATTTTGATCATATTACTATGGAGATGCTTCAAAGGTCTTCACTCTGAAGAACGGTCATAAATCACTTTTTTCAGTGCCATTGTAACTTTGAATGGTCACTAAGCGAAGTGTTTTAAGTCAAGGATTTACCTGTATGTTCATTTATTCCAGTGGGTAGAGTAGAGACGTTCTTCAGCCAGGGTTTTGATTGTAAAACCTACTCTGTGAGTTCTGTTGTCTCTCTTTGCTTTCCCTTCCCAGAAGAATGTATATCCACTTGCTGCTGCCTGTAGTAAACCCTAATCGGCAACCTGAGTGCAGTGATATCAATGCTATAAGGTTGAAATTCAGCTGCTCTAAGTGCTGTTCATCTTTGAGGGCTTGGCACCTTGTCTCTATCCCCAATATGCGCCCTCCAATGATAACTTCTTTTTCTTGATATGCAACTGCCAAGGAAATGATATGCCATCTGTGGTTAGCTAACCAGATGTTGTGGTACAGGGATTATTTGGAATATCTTTAATCCGTCCTTCAGGTTAAGGTGAATAGCTTTAAAAAGAGCTGTCCAGTCACCCTGGATCCTGCTGGACATCTATGCTGTCCCATGTAGTGAGATGACCAACCACTTCCATCATAAATCCCTTGCAACTTGCAGGTGTTTATGACCCTCACAGTGTCCCACAGTCATATGATCACCATTGGCAGACTTCACAACTGGCTTCCACAGAGTCCACAGAGGAGCCAGTATTAAAATGGCATATTTCAGTCACAGGACGCCTCAATTAATGACCATGGTTGATTGACTTAATAACTGCAATGAAAACAATGGAAGTCCAATGTAGCCATGAGACATTTTGCTTAATAACCACCAAATGTTTTTATGGCATCAATGTTATAGCATTTCTAGCATCACCTCAGCTGTGATGCTTTACCTTTTTATATCTAATAACCATAATAAATGTTGGAAATTATTATAATTTAATAATTATATTTCATAATTATAATAAAGTACAATGAAGAATTATCTTTATTAAATACATCTGGTGCCAACTCTTCTGCCCCCACCCTCCGGAAAAGTGAACAAACTATAGTGACAGGAAATTAAACCTATCTTGATCGAGATTAGGCCTTGAGTGTCAATTCATGTGTATCCTTAATGTCAACACTGTGTACCTTGATTTAATCAGCTGGCTGAAACTAGTTAAAATAATGGGACAACTGCATCATTTTCTGGAGGTACTATGTCTGGCCTCTAACATTCATCAGGGATATTTAAGTCCTTTGTTACAGTCTCATACATGTAACCTTTTCTTCTATGAAAGCTTTATAGTCCTTTGTAGGAACAATTCAGGCACTGATTATCAAATATAGAGCCAGCAAAACCTGTATAATTTGGAATGAGGGAATTGGGATATTGACAGAAGTTTGTGGTTTTTGTCTCACAAATTTTGATGTATTTGTTGGGAATACAAGCGGCTTCTCTGTCACTTCTGTAATTCTGTCTCATGGGTTTCTCCAGTCTTACAGCAGTGTGTAGGACAGATGTTTGTGCTTAGTCATTGATGCTGTTGGGAGCATCAGCCGTGCATAGATGGGAAAGCCACTGCCTCTTCAGGGCTCTTGACATCCAAGAGTTTGGAAGAATGTATTTATTTTCGGGGCAGAAGTATAAAAACCTCTGACAAGTGAAGACTGGAGTGTTAGTCATTTAGTCTTTCCTGTGGAAAACCACTTCTTTCTCAAATGGAACGGTTCAGTTTAAAGAAATGTTCCCTAAAATGTTCACTGAACATAATTTTTTTCTGAGGTTAAACGTTGGTTTTTATTGAATATTTTATGAATATTGGCATCTCTCATATTCTGTGTGAATGCCACATTCCCACTTGCTTTCACTTTTTTGTTTTCCTAACAAATGTAAACTTTCACTCTTCTCCAAACCGGTGTCCTCCAGATGTGTTAGGACTATAAAGGCCGTGTCAACAGTACAATCTGAGAATAATGCCAATCTAAAATTATTTCTCAGTTTGGAAGGTGAGGAGGAACATTACCGCAAAGACCATTTACTTCTGTTTATCCCATCCATTTCTCTTTTACTATGTCAAACCCACAGCCCTTCACTTTAACCCATGGATCTGCCTTCCAATCCATACAACAATCCAAAAGATATTGTGGTTTAACATCACAATGAAACTAGAATTATTTCCATTGGGTTTTATGGAACAGAATTAGAAAAGAAATAGGGGAAATTTGTATTGTATATGGTAACTGTGGCAATATTACCATATGCAAAAAGTTGGAAAGGCAATGAAATATAGTAGAAGACTGGATTATAAAATTAACTGAACTTGCAGAAATGGCTAAACTGACAAGTCTGGTCAGAAGAAAAAAAGCACATAAAACTGGAAACCTTTTATGGATTTTGTTGAAAGAAGAAAAGATAGAATTTATGATTTCTTGATTTGGAGATTAAAAAGGTCCAAAGTTGAAGAGGAAAAGAATAAGATTTGTGTGTGTGAGAGAGACAGAGAGAAGGAGAGGGAAAGAATGCGTATATACAGAATATATATGAAACAAACCCATGAATTTGCCTTCCAGCTAAACTAGAGATTTGCATAGCTGTGTGACTCAACAGGGAATCTTGTTGAATATTATTATGGATTGGATGTCATGGTGTATATATATTACACATTTCAAATTATATCTTTCATGCACCTGCCACAATGTTCCATCAGTAGCCATTTGAAATTCTTTTGCGGGACATTTGATTTCAAGTCATTAGTGGAGAGTTGGTACCATAAAAAAAATAATAAAAATTAGAACTTTGCACTGTACAAAATGAGAAGGAAGGAAGGAAGGAATTAGAAGCATGGAAACTGGAAGTGAAAAAATTGGAGAGAAGCTACTGGAATACTCTAATGTTGCCAGCTGCAGGCAAAAAGCTGTGTAGGAAAGGAAAAACAGGTTGGCTCAAAGTCAAGAATTCTTGGTAGCTGTTGTGCAAGTTTGCTTCCAACTGCATGGCGTAGGCCTTCCTGAATCTATGAACAGCATGCAAAAGTTGGTAACCCAAATATTCGGCTACTAGATTGAAGCTCTGTGCAGGCTAGCCTTGAGTAGATGCTTGATTTCTCAGAGCAGCTGAGAAATACCACTAAAACGTACTGTCTAAATCAGTGTAGCCATGAACATTTCACTTGGGCTGAAGTTCCAGTTTTGAGCAACGAAGCTGAAAGGTAATGTGAGAAAAGAGGAAAGCTCCGGTTATGGAGTTTGGCCCTGGAGGGGAAAACAGTGCCACAAGAAGACAAAGAAACACACACTTGAAAATGTGTGATGCTTTCAGACACCTTAGAGTTTCACAAGATTCCTACATAGAGGAAGAAATTTCTTGGAGTCATATTTTTTTTTTAACTGAAATGGATTGTATTGAATGAGCTGGAGTAATGAAATGGACCAGATTTTTAAACTGGATCATTTTTGGACCTGTTTGACTGGGATTGTGACCTAGAGTTTTCAAAAATGGTTCATTTGCTTTGCTTGTATACAGTGGTGAAATCCAATTTTTTTTTACTACCGGTTCTGTGGGCGTGGCTTGGTGGCCATGGTGTGGCTTGGTGGGCATGGCTTGGGCATGGCAGGGAAAGGATACTGCAAAACCCCCATTCCCCTCCCCACTCCTGGAAGAAGGATATTGCAAAATCTCTATTCCCACCCCACTCTGGGGCCAGCCAGAGGTGAAATTTGCCAGTTCTCCGAACTAGTCAAAATTTCCGCTACCAGTTGTCAGAACCTGCTGGATTTTGCCCCTGCTTGTATATCCTGCATGTGGACAACAACTGTTAATTCAATTAATGCAGAGCACATACAGATTCTGAATTTTATATGCTTTGAAAGACCTGAATGTGCACAATTAGGATTAGAGTATTTCCATCCCTGTCTCCTTAACTTCCTGTGTGCATAATCTAAGGAGAACAAATTGTATATTTTAGGTTAGTTGCTAGGAGGGGCCAAAAAATGCACATGTAAATGCCATTATGCCTAAGTTTTCGATCTGACATATTAAACAAAAATGTGCAACTCAGAAACAGGTGTCCGCAGAGGTATGATGAAAAAGAAATAAAGATGGTGCATTTGAAATTCCACCCAGTTTTAAATGTATGTTATGTGTGTTCACATAAAAAAAAATGGGCAAGGCTCCTCTCATATTGTCACAGATATAATCTTGAATCTTTTTTACCACACCTTTGAAGGCACTCTCGAACAACATACACAATGTTGTCCTGGTTTGTCTCCTTTGTTTGCCTTTCTTTGAGGTGGTTGGTGTTGATCAGGTCTGATCCTGAAACCCTCCTTTGCGAGTAGGAGGGCAAGTCCCTCAAGGGTCAGTGCTTTCTCTGCTTCTGTTTAATATCTACATCAGGGCTGTCATACTCAAGACCCGTGGGGGCTTAGATCTGGCCCATGGGGTCACCCTGGAAACAGTGAGGGACCGGCCCGTGGTGCCTCTGCCAGCGAAAATAAGCTCCTGAGCTCCATTTCTGGCTGTGACAGTCTCCTGTAACCCTCTGCCAGCAAAAATGAAGCTTTGGAGGGCTGCCCTACTGAGTTCAGTTTTAGCTGGCAGAGGGTTGCAGGAGGCTGTTGCAGCCGGAAACAGAGCTCGGGAGTCCGATTTCTCTTTGGCACTTTTTTTTTTAATTTGATTTATATGCCGCCCTTTTCCGGAGACTCAGGGCGGCTTACAATGCGCTAAGCAATAGCCTTCATACTTTTTGTATATTTATACAAAGTCAGCTTATTGCCCCCACAAACTGGGTCCTCAATTTACCTACCTTAGAAAGGATGGAAGGCTGAGTCAACCTTGATCCTTGGTGAGATTCGAACCTGCAATAATTGCAGGCAGCTGTGTTAATAACAGGGTGCTTTAGACCACTGTACTTTCCAAGGCTCTTGGGTCACCACAGCCCCCCCGACAGTGACTTCGAGCAGGCCACGCCCGCTCTGGCCACACCCATCCCTGCCCCCTGAGGTCAAACACTTCGCTAACTTAAAAAGATGTCATCCTCTTCCACAGACATAGAATGAAGGAAACTGGCGGTTTCTTCATACCCAAGAAGCTCACACCTACAATGTTTCTGTTTTTACATGCAAGGAAATCTTAACTATTACTCTGGATTAAAAGCAAAGTACATTGATAGCATAATTATATTATCCAGTTAAGGGGATTAAATTAGGAGGGAGGAATATCTAAGGAATTCTGATCATGAATTTAATCCTGGATTTTACACAGTAGATTCCTTCAAGTTGAGCTCAGTTCTGTGACCGTATGAACATGTTCATGGCGTTTCCAAGGCAGCAGTAAGGAATTGGGCTAAAATGAGGCTGGCCATCTTGTACGTTAAATTGTTTTGAACCTAGTCAATCTAGTCAATCATAGTTCACTGTATATTATGACCCCAGAAATGTGGGTAAATTCAGAAAACCATGTAACCCTATTTCATAAACCTCATAGCTACAGGCAATCTTTCAAGTAAATTATTCCCTAAATTATCCATATCCTACATTATAGTCTTCAGTTATAAAAATATTAGTAAAGTGACTTTATAAGTAGCTACTGGTCTTCCTACCACACTTCTGAAAATTAAAGAAAAATGTGTGTGAGTAGTTTTTAAAGAAGCAAATACAAACCCAAGGAGATGCATCTTGACGTTGCAGAATGAGCCTATTAAAATTGTTCCTGAAACTTTCCAAGCTCATCTTTGACTACTGAGACTCTGGAAAGTAGGCAGTCATTGCATGCCATAACATGATGAAAAGGTACTAAGTAATGCCAGGAGCTCAATACCTAAGAGCATTTTTGGCATGCCAATGAGCTTAAAATAGGCATCTAAAATTACAGTATTCAATCCGTACTTAAACTCTGATACCGTTTTATAGGATCAGGAAAACACACAACTGTAATACCTTTCCAGCAAACAGCAAATCATAGAAATGAAAAGTGTTGTCTCATTACTGCAATTCTTCTGGCAAGTTCATGCTAATGTCATTCAGCCTGCAAGTGTACAAAATAAGGCAGAATTCTTTTTAAGTGGCTTTAGTGACTAGTGGTTGACATGATAGCAGTGTTCAAATATTTGGGGCTGCCACAAAGAAGAGAGGGTCAAGCTATTCTCCAAAGCACCTGAGGGCAGGACAAGAAGCAATGGGTGGAAACTAATCAAGGAGAGAAGCAACCTAGAACTAAGGAGACGTTTCCTAACAGTTAGAACAATTACTCAGTGGAACAACTCGCGTCCAGAAATTGTGAGTGCTCCAACACTGGAGGTTTTTAAGAAGAGATTGGACAACCATTTGTCTTAAATGGTATAGGATTTCCTGCTTGAGCAGAGGGTTGGACTAGAAGATCTCCAAGACTCCCAACTCTGTTATCCTGTTATATTCTGTTAAGAGTTGGTTTAAGAACAGTTGTTAGGCACAAGGAATCAGAATGACAGTGTGAGCTACTCAGAGTTATATATTCTTTATTGTTGCCTACCTATTTACTAGAATCTCATCGTCTTGGGAACAGCCAGAAAAAGGCTTCAGGAATTTTGAAGGGAAAGTCTAGTTTTCCATCTCTTCCTTCCCTGCAAGAACTCTAAGCACACCTGTCTTTTCACTCCCCCTCTACTCTAGCTGGAGATTTCAGACACTTGATCGGTATAATTCCCTTCCCCCACCATAATAATAATAGGTGCTATTATTAATAACAAGGGATGTCTCAATGGTACTTTTCCAAAAGGCAATTGGACTTTCTTGGTTTTTTTCCCTTGTTTCACTTCTCATCCAAGAAGCTTCTTCAGTTTGTTTTCAAGGAAAATGTTTTCAAGGAAAAATTCAAGAAAGTCTAGTTGCCTTTTAGAAAAACACCTGTGGACCAACCATGACCAGGATGATTGTGAAGTTCCATAGGCAATAGCATGGGATGTTGGGAGCTGTAGTTCATTAACATCTAAAGGTTTGTACCTTTCCCACCACTCCTCTACAGGTTGATTGAAAATTTAACCCATGGGCATTACCAAATGTTTTAATAATTTGAAGACATGTCTGATTAGATTTCAAGATTAAAGATAAGATTTAAATTTGATAAAGTAATTATGGAATAAAGATTTAATGCGCATTATGAAATATAAATATGTTTGAACTGTATTGAAATGTTAGTATGAGTTATTAATCAAAATGAATTTTCTGAACCCTTATTGCCATCGGTCAAATTCTGTGAAAATAATAGCATTAAACTTCCTCTTCCTCCTCTTGTATTTGTCTGCAATTCCTTTTTCATGGCAATATAAATTTAGTTTTACATCCACCCTGAGGTACAACACAAAGTTTGTTTTCCTCCAAAACATAATAAACCAACACAGGATTTGCAGTCCTGATTTGGGAAGATGAATCAAATCTACAGTTTTTCATAAGAAAAGAAGTTGGCCTTATGACCCTATGGAACATGTCGAGTAGGGGTGGGGAACTATGGCCCTTTTATGATCTGTGGACATCAACTCCCAGAATGCTACATCCACAAGTCATAAAGGGGGTGTAGTTGTCCACCTCTGATGTAGAGAATGCCTGGATCTAAGGCTCAAATATGCACTATTGAACCATAGCTTGGGATCATACTAGATGTGAACATTACACCATATCAGTTAGAAAGACCCAATTGCTTGATGAAAGAATAGAGTCTGGGATAGGCAATCCAACTTCCAGGAAGTTTGAACATCTAACTGGGTTAGGAACTGAAATACAACACATTTGGTGGTAGTGGTAAGAAAACTGTTCTTTCCTCTGGGATAACCATCTTTATGCTACCTGTATGGGAAGAAAAGGCAACTTTGCTCTAAAAGTAAGAGCCAAGCTATAAGGGTGTAAGCTACTTGCATTTCTTTACAGTGGCCATCAATGTTACAGGCCCATCTATGCACATGATGTCCAACTACTACAAGGGTTATCTCTCCTCCAGGAACTGTGGAAATTGTAGTTTTTCGACCCTTATAGCCTGTTTTGAGTCCCTTTCCGAATGTAGTTTTTGTATTCCTTTGGGAATGGTTGAAAGATACTACTCCTACTGAAGTGCTACAAGGCTGGTAAATGATTGTTATTCAGTTACACCCTCAGGATTTCCAGTTTATCCAGTCTGGCTTAATTCTTTGGTTTGGTTGAAAAATGTGCATTTCATGACATTTTTCTCCAAATACCTGTAAATCAAACTCCGCTGCCTCTGTACAGTCTTTGAATGAACAAAATGTATTAGGATGCAGTGCAGTCAAGCCAAATAACAAGAGCACAAGAGAAGTGTTTGGCAATGAAACTGCATAAGATGAGAAACATGCAGCTTCGCAGCCCTTAAGGAAATTCAGAGTACAAAATCAGACAACCCAGTGCAAAGCTTCCAGCCAAGAAGCTACTTAATAAATTATATTTCATTTCCTTTTTGGGGGAGGAACTTGTGAGGCCCTTCCAAGAGAAAACATCACCCAGACTCAAATGCAGCATTAAATTTGGATTTGTGCTCAGTCTGTAACCAAAGCTTCGGTTGAAACCTTCCATAAAGGAACAATCTTTTAAGATGGTTCGGATGCGAGTGGTTTTGGTTTATGAAGGAAATACCTGTCTGCTCCAAAGCAAGCAAGGAAGCTAGCCAGGGCCCTGCTAGCTTTGCTTTTATTTCTGCATTTCCAGATTGCTCAGCTCACTTTCTGCTGATGTTGAGTTTTATAGGAAATTGCTGCATTCATCAAAACCTAGATAGAGATTGTGTGGAAATCTAGAAGTTGCCGAATGACAACTGCTTAAGATATCAACTGACAAGGAAATTGCAATTCAGCTGTCAACAATCTTTGCCTTCAAAAAAGTATGATTTTTAAAAAAAACAAAAAATAAGAGTCCTATCCAAGCAGGAGACAAACCACATATGATGCGAGTCTGCTACTAATAAAGCCTCAACTGAATAAGGTCTCAACGGTGGAGAAAAGGCTTGTTGTATTTTCTCATCCACCTCTTTCAGATTGAAGCCATGTGTTGCACTCTGGGTTTGAACGATGGGCATAATACAAACATCTTTTGTTTTCCGTCCCGGCAGAGCTAAATTGCACTTAAGGGAACGATTTCAATTAAGAACAGTGTAGGGGTAAGGATGACTCTTATGCCAGTGCCTCAATTCTGTATAATCTGAGCCTTTAGTGACTGCTTCCACGTTTTTTTGTTTGTTCATTGTTTAAGTCAGAAGCCCTGGTGATACATCGCCTGCATTAAATACATCTCCTGCACTGGGAAGGACGATGTGCCTCCAGTTTAAAATCAGAGCAAAAGTTAACAGGAAGTTTGGAAGCAATAAAATAAACGTTTTCTTAGCACATTACTAGTCTGTTTCCTGAGTAAAGGCAGCTATTTGAACCCAATGCACTTTAATGATGTCTGTGAGCAACATTTTGAAAAATATAGTGTTATACAGTTTTTTTTAAAAATAAACTATACTGCTCAAAAAAATAAAGGGAACACAAGCAGAAGACATCCGAGATCTGAATGAATGAAATAGCCTTATTAAATACTTTGTTCTTTACATACAGTAGTTTATACACTGCTCAAACAACTAAAGGGAACACAAAACTATTGTATGTAATGAACAAAGTATTTAATAAGGCTATTGCATTCATTCAGATCTCGGGTGTCTTCTGCTTGTGTTCCCTTTATTTTTTTTGAGCAGTGTATATATAATCAATTCAAAAGTGTATATTTATAGGACTGATATCAATGTTAACAGTTAAATTAGCAATGAAAACTATTTATGGAGTTTATTTTATTTTTTTTGCAAATTTTTTAAAAAATTTTTTAAAAACACACAAATAAACATACAATAGATCTTTTCGGAACAGAGCATTGATCCGGTCTTAAAGTTATACAACTTTTTGTTCATCTTTATCATACTTTGACATATTCTATTTTTGCCATAACACTTTATCACATTATGTGATGAATCTACTATTTATGGAGTTTATTTTGCTTTCTTGATAGCATTCCATATTTGGGATAAACTCATTATCATCATCCTAGCATTTTCCCTGCAAGTGAAGGATCCGCTTTCTGGGTCAACAAGTGCCATCTTGCATGATCGAGATGTCTTCCACACAGACGCTTGCCATACATGTGGAAGTGGAAGCCAAAGTAGGCAACGGAGTAGGGTGCTGTTCGTAGAAACACCACTCTAGTTGTTTCTCCTGCATTCTCTGTGATATTGGCATAGTGCCCATTTTCTTCCAAATTGTATCATTGCTGACATGGTCAGGGAGAAAAATACCTCATGAACAACGACACATGTGCATCTCCATGGTACACAAAGTGTGCTCAATGCATTTGGTGAATGGCCAACACTCAGCACTATATAGAGCTGCTTGGCGCGCCATTGTTTTATAAAGCCTTAGTAAGGCTACACCTAGAATACTGCATCCAGTTTTGGTCACCATGATGTAAAAAAGATGTGGAGACTCTAGAAAGAGTGCAGAGAAGAGCAACCAAAGTGGTTAGGGGACTGGAAGCTAAAACATACAAGGAACAGTTGCAGGAATTGGGCATGGCTAGTTTAGTGAAGAGAAGGACCAGGGGAGACATGATAGCAGTGTTCCAATATTTGAGGGGCTGCCACAGAAAGGAAGGGGTCAAGCTATTTTCCAAAGCCAAACAAGGAATAATGGATGGAAACTGAACAAGGAGACATTCAACCTGGAAACGAGGAGAAATTTTCTGACAGTGAGAACAATCAACCAATGGAACAGCTTGCCTTTGGAAGTTGTGGGAGCTTCATCACTGGAAGCTTTCAAGAAGAGACTGGACTGCCATCTGTCAGAAATGGTGTAGGGTCTCCTGCTTGGGCAAGACGTTGGCCTGGATGACCTACAAGGTCCCTTTCAACTCTGTTAATCTTTGTTGTTGTTGTTGTTGTTTAGAAGAGTGTGCTTCTATGCATGTGGTCAGAGTACCTCTGCATGTCCACTGTACATGTTCTTTTGGAACACAAATAACTAAGAAAAAAACAGAAATCAAAACACATTGGGTGAGGGTGTTTCCCAATATGATTCTGTTGTGCTGCTAATTAGGGCTAGCTCTGAAGCTAACAAGGAGCACAACTGAACAACCTTGAATCTTACCCATTTTATAAAGTTCTCTCCAACGTTCATATATTTCAAAACTTTGAACAGGAAAATCCAGTTTAAATTGTCAAAGGCCTTTCCCACCTCTAAAAAAAATAAACATAGCTTTTTTATTATTATGCTGCTCCAAATATTTGAAAATATCCAACAATGGACTCAACAATGTTTGAGTCCTAATTGAGTAATATTAAGGAAATGTGCAGATAATACTTACAACTACATGCAATATTTATGTTCATAGTGTACTTCTGCAATAATATTTTACTTTAAATTCCAGGATCGATAAAAGCAAAGCACAGCCATTTCTCTCTTTGCCTGCTACATTCCCTTTTAAAGCATATTGTTTAGGCATTTGTATACATTTTGTATACCTAGGTAAACTTCAGATCAACAGGACAAGGTCAACAAAAGACATGAAATCAATTAAATAAATGATAGGTGGAACATCCTGATATGATTTAGTGATCAAGAATGTATAACTATTAACAGTGATTACGAAGCTATTATCAGAGATAAAGAAGAGCAAAAAGAGTGTAACCAGGATCACTTAAACAATATAAACAATATACTAAACAACCCATGACCCATTGTTTCACAGAAACAGAATGACTATGGATGGACAAAAAAAATAAATATTGGTGGGAATGGGAGTGTTTTTCAACTTTCTGTTGGCATCCCCATTGAGCATCCTTCTGAAGGAAGGATGCTGGCAAGAAGCACCAGAAACAACCTTCCTTGCTTCCTTGGTTCCCTCTTTCCCCCCCTCCCTCCTTCCACATGAAGTTTAAACTTCCTAATAATAACAACAACAACAACAACATGCATAACAATCCCCAAACACACTCCCACCACAAATTCCCCACCCCTAAACCACCCAAACATCCACACAACAGACCAAGTAATGCTGTCCAACAGCTCACTGATGGTGGCCCTTTAGTTCATTGTTAGGTGCAATTATAGCTCTGGGATAAAAACTATTCAGAAAACGTGTGGTCCGAGTTTTAATTGTTCTGTACCTTCTGCCGAAAGGCAACAGTCCAAAAAGATTGTAAGCAGGATGGGAAGAGCCTCTGAGAATGTTATGCAACTTCCTCAAACATTTTTTTTAAATTTTTAATTGTTAAAAGTTTTAATTGACTTAATAAAAAGTAACGGGCACTGCACTGGTTAGGAAGGGCACATGGGGGTGCAGCACAGGTTGGGAAGGGTGCATGGGGGTGCAGGAAATGTTGGGAAGGATGTGTGAAAGTGTTTGAGAGGTGCCACATGGGTTGCGGAGGGTACATGTCAGTAGGTGACATTGGTGTTGTGCCTCAATGTCCATGATGGCTAAAATGAAGCTATTAGGGAGATGGCCTATGGCAGGGGTGTCAAACTCGATTTCATTGAGAGCCACATCAGGGTTGTGTTTGATCTTGGAGGGATGGAGTGGGCGTGGCCAGCTCAACATCACTCGTGTCGGGGCACCAGTGGTGGCCCAAGCACTCTGCCAGAGGAAACAGACTCCCAAGTTCCATTTTCAGCTGCGACAGCCTCCTGCAATCCTCTGCCAGCAAAAACAGAGCTCGGGAGGGCTGGTCCATTTTTGCTGGCAGAAACACTGCGGGACAGTCCTTCGCTGTTTCCAGGGTGGCTCCGCGGGCCAGATCTAAGCACCCATGGGCTAAATCCGGTCCCTGTGCCTTGAGTTTGACACCCATATGGGATTTGGTTTTCTTGGGAAGTCTACAGTATCTTATGCAACTGGGAGGGCTTGTAGCCAAGGTTCTGAGCTTACTCAGTACTCCAGCTGTGATCTTCCAGTGCTTCAGACAATGGGCCAGCTCAGGTTGCTTGGTTTGTGTAATTCAGGGAAAAGACAGACACTAGCTAGTGGGTGCCCCTGAGCATTTCCATTTTAGACACATTCTTATGTGTCCTTATGAAATGTTCTCATCAGACTGTGTAGTCCTCTCTAATAGGACTCTCCCAGTTGTTGTGGGATTGGAGAACAGAAGTCGGTAGCATGTAGCATTGGAGAGTTGCTTCTAAACTTCCATGACATATTCTGCCTTTTCCTTGATGACAAGGGCCCCTCCCTGGTTGTTCGCTTATACAAATGTATTTAAAAGATTTGTAGAATGGTCACCATTCTTAAGAGCGCAACTCTGGACAACTCACAACAGTAATAAAACTACAAAATCCATAAAATCTACATAGACATACACATACACAGATACTAGTAAATATAATTGTACACAAATCTACAAATCTACACTTTGTCCTAGAACTGAAATAAATAGATTCCTGATTATGGCACTTATTAAGAGGATCATTTCTCTCTCTCTCTCCCTCCCTCCATCTCTCTCTCTCCCTCCCTCTTTCCCGCCCTCTCCCTCTCCACTCTCCCTTTTATCAATTATTTCAACTCTATCATCTGTCTATATCATCCATAATCTCTCTCATCTGTTTGTCTGTCTGTCTGTCTACCCACCCACCCCACCTATCTATCCATCTCTCTCTCTCTCTTTCTCTCTCTCTCTCTCTCTCTATATATATATATATATATAATCTATCATCTATATTTATCATCTATCTATCATCTATCTATCTATCTATCTATCTATCTATCTATCTATCTATCTATC
>WNWU01000034.1:4884220-4907531 GCA_012654045.1 Ptyas mucosa | reverse complement strand
ATCTATCTATCTATCTATCTATCTATCTATCTATCTATCTATCTATCTCTGTATTTCTTCTCCTCCTTCTCCTCCTCTATCATAATGATGAAGTATTGACAAAACTTTTCCACAGACATAGGAATTAACTGTAATTAGTAGATGCTGGAAGCAAACGAACAATGATAGAATTGTGTCATTTGTGCTTTGTGCAAGTCTCAGAAGTCTATGGCAATTATTGGATTAGAATCAGAGGTGGGTTCCAGCAGGTTCTGACTGATCAGAATGCTGTCTAAAATTGGTCTTCCTCTTGTTCAACAATGGTTTTGTCCAGTTGCTTTTATTTTTCATCTGTTTTCAAACTCACCTACACACATATAATACGCATTCAGAAATACCATCCTCACACCTACCATGCACACTATCTGTCAAATGCATCTCATTTGCACATATGCACATAGCACACAACACTTAGACTTTCATTAGAACCTTTTTTTCAAAGCTAATTACCAGGCAGGGGGAATTTTATGAATGTCTCAATGTGCAAAAACAGTAACACTTACCAACTGTGGTCTCTATGGAAATCACACAGCTATGTGACAATCAGATATGAAAGAAAGCCAGTTATTAGAGTTAATTGCCATTCTGGAGGGATTTTCAAGGGGTCCCAACCTGTGAGTAGAAAGCTTTCCAGAAATCTAATTACTATGCAAGAAGGGAAGCACGTGGTTCATGGAATATTGTTGTCTAATAGCTGCAGAAGCACCATGGATTTTGTATGATCTGCAGACCGGAGGTTCCTGACCCAAGGGAAGGTTGGCATGTGCCAGGAGTTTGAATCACTCTCCTCTTCTTTCTGGATAGAGGTAATAAAATTCTTATCCAGCTTATGAACAGCATATTTTCTAAGTCAAGAATACTCAAACTGTGGTCCTTCAAATATTGCTGAACATTTGAAGGGCCAGAGGTTCCTTACTCTTGCTCTAACTCTCCCACAGTAGACATTCGCAGCACATTACATCTAAGTTTAAATCTGCTAAATCAGATGAATGATCCCTAAAAGAATTAGCGGATGATCTGGTCAAATTAATATTTCTTATCACAGAGTTTGTTATAAGATTAGTGGCTATAGAAATGTGATAGATAGATAGATAGATAGATAGATAGATAGATAGATAGATAGATGATATTGATGATGATGATGATGATGATGATGGGGGGGGAGACAGAAATCCTTGAGAACTGATGAAGTGTCAGATGATAAGAGAGAAAATGTTCTTATCTTCAAAGAGGGATAAAAGCAGAGGTGGCTTTCAGCAGGTTCTGACCAGTTCTGGAGAACCGGTAGCAGAAATTTTAAGTAGTTCAGAGAACCGGTAGTAAAAATTCTGACTGGCCCCGCCCCCATCTATTCTCTGCCTCCCAAGTCCCAGCTGATCGGGAGGAAATGGGGATTTTGCAGTAACCTTCTCCTAGATTGGGGAGGGAATGGAGATTTTACAGTATCCTTCCCATGCCACGCCCACCAAGCCATGCCATGCCCACAGAATCGGTAGTAAAAATTTTTGAAACTCACCCCTGGATAAAAGGCAATACAGCACTTGTAGACAGTTGTAAGATGTTTCTACAGTAAATCATAAAAATTGATTATTAGCAATGTAGGCTGCCTAAATTCTGATCCATAAGCATTCTGGAAAAAAAAAAGTGGTAATTAGCAGAATCACCATGAGTTTGTCAAGAACATCTCAGTTTTTGATTGGATAATTTCTTAATAGATCGTTGGAATGCTGTAGACATAATATAACTTGATATCAGCAAGGGATCTGACAAACTGCACCATGACATCCTTCTTAATGAGCTAGTTAAACAGGATAGACACAGAGTTAAAGGGATATACAGCTTGCTCTAAAATCGTACTCAAACAGCCCTCATCAAATGTCCACATCAGACTAGAAGGTTTTAAAAGTTTGGATATTGCAAGGTTCAGTTCTGTGTTTTCTATTTTTCAGTATGTTTATTAATGACATGTTGAAGAGATAGAGGAAATGCTTATCAAATTTGAGGATGATACATCACTGGTTAGAATAACTAAAAATCTTAATAACTCAAATAAAATTCAAATACTTTTGAGCGGTTTGAGAAATGGGCTGAAAGTAATACAGTCAAACTTAATGGAAAACAAGAGCCAAATTTCTCACTTAGGAAACAAAAAAGAAAGGTACCGATATAGGATAGTTTGGTTATGGAATTTGCAAAAAAACTTGATTGCAGGTGGAGTATCAGTCAGCAATGCAATCCGCTGCGCAAAAAAAAAAAAAAGCCAAATGAAAATTTAGGCTGCGCCAACAGAAAATAAAGTTTATAAATTACAGGAAGTAATCATTCCATTTTATTCAGCCAGGATCAGGCCTGCATACCTCATGAGAATCCAGTCCTGGGTCCCCACCACTAATGAGGGAGTCAGAGGAACTAGAACAGGTTCGGAGAAGAGCATCTGAATAAGAATCATCAGGAGACCATAAAGCATGTATTATTTTATTACCAGCTGTAATTCCAAGACAACTGTTGGTGGTTTAAAATAACACAACTAAACAAATATTTATGGTATGTTTGGGTGATAATGCAATGTAATTCTTAGCATATACTGAATTTCCACACTGCTTGTTTTGAAAAACGGGCAGGCAAGGAACCTCAACAGCTGAGTTGCATAGACATTAACCAGTTGTTCTGGCGTTGCCGTAAAACGCTTCTTCCAAAGGGATCACATGGTGCTGGGTTGGGAGGGGCGACAAAATGCGTGGAGAGAACAGAAAACATTCCAGAGAGTCCACATGTTCAGCCACTTATTGTGCCATACATAAAAAAACAAACAAACATTGCATATGAATCAGTGGTGGGATCCAGCCGGTTCTCTCCGGATTGCGCGAATCGGTAGCAGCAACTGCGGGAGGCTCTGCCCACCCACCCGGACGTAATGTGTGACTACTGCGCATACGCTCACATTTGCGAAACGGTAGGGAAGGTAAATGAATCCCACCACAGATACGAATGTCTGAATTGTACATGGCTCTCTGAACCCAACTGCCCACAATTGATGCCGTTAATCATCTTTTTCAATTCAATACTTCTTTTTTTCATTTTACATAAAGTAAATGTCATGTATCACAGCAGTCCCCAACCTGTCTGGCGCCAGGGACCGGTTTTGTGGAGGGGGGGATGGATTTGTGTGCAACCAACACATGTGCAGATGAAGCTTTGCCCCCTTGCTGATCACTTACGTAGCCTGGTTCCTAACATACCTCTACTGGTCCAGAGCCCAGGGGTTGGGGACCCATGATATATCAGATGTCAAGGAACTGTAGAAGTTGCTTAGCCTATGCTGGGTGTACGTAGAGTTTGGTGACCTTTTTCCTAATTCTCCCAGTGACTTGCCTTCCTGGAAACTCCAGTGCTTTCTTTCTCAGCTGTTGCAACTGAGACATAACACCAGAAAGAAGAATTTGCATAGCAGTGGCATTAGGTATGTGTACATAATAGCTCCAGAAATGGATAATGTTTTCTTTCATCAAGCAAAGAACCCAGATACTTTGCAAACACCTCATAGATCCAATCATTTTACAAGACAAAGTTATTGATGTCAATAAAAGTTTGAGAATGAATGCCCTGCCCTATTATTTCTTCATCTCCTCTGGCCTTTGATTCACTGTATCAGACTCCACCCTGTTCCTTAGTGTTGCTCTTGTCACCCTTTGGAGACGCTCAGAGAGCAGCTGACTAGGGGGTGGGGGTGGAGGGCCCAGTAAGGTGAGAGAGAACAAATTGTCTAACACATACACACCCTCAGCTGTTTTTTGGCTGTCAGTTCCATGGTCTAAGCCAGATCTCTGTCTCCTGACAATATCACGGGCAAAAATGATGTACCTGTGTTTGCAGTTAGGTGGCTGCTTCAGGGGCAAACCTGCTTGATTTTTAACTTGTAAGTTTTAACTTGTTTTTAACTCTGTTTTTAAGCTATGTTTTTATTCATGTATCTGTACAGCTTTATTATGCTGTTGTAAAGTGTCCAAAGTCACTTAGGTGAGATGGGTGGTGTAGAAACCCAATAAATAAATAGCCCAATTTTAACGCCGGAATAGCTAGGCATGACTCTAAATTCCTGAGATATGGATTGCAGCAGGAAAAAGAACCTGGCAGACCATATGCATACTCAGGGGTGAAATCCAAAATTTTCCCCTACCGATTCTGTAGGCGTGGCTTGGTGAGCGTGGCAGGGGAAGGATACTGAAAAATCTCCATTCCCTTCCCTCCTGGGGGAAGGATATTGTAAAATCTCCATTCCCACCCCACTCTAGGACCAACCAGAGGTGGTATTTGCTGGTTCTCCGAACTACTCAAAATTTCTGCTACCGGTTCTCCAGAACCTGTTAGAACCTGCTGGATTTCACCCCTGTGCATACTGTGGTTTAGTGCAAGCAGAGAAAGGCTAATGTGTAAAGGGAAATGTGCCTTCAGGTTTAATTCATATGGTCTTAGTCCCTCAAACAGCAAACAAATTGAAAACAGTATCCACAGACTGTGGTTGAAAGAATAAAGATGGTGGCCACAATCATGCAATCAAAGCAATGCACATAAAGACACAGATGGATGTTTAATTGCATTGTCATGTTCTCCATTTTGATTTTTTTGACTAGACTTTGTAGACACTATGAGGACAGAAATGTTTTCAATAGCAGACCTTAACAGCCTTCAACATGGTGCCTAGGAAGCCATTCCAGTGCTATTATTAACCAGGGAAATGTTGTGGTTCAGTTCTAGAAAGTGAACTTGCAACCATCTGGCCTGTCTCAAGAGTTGGCAATGTCCTAGTTTTTGTCCCCTTTATTATATAAAGTTAATCTACTTGCATTGCCTGGATGGTGTGGTGGCCTAGAGGTGAAGATGCTTACCTCCCACTTGGAAGGTTAAGAGTTCAGTCCTAGGCAGCGACAGAATGTTTCTCTATCAGGGTGCAAAGAGCAAATATCTGCTGCGAACTCCATGTAGGTGTCAGGAAGGGCTTCTGGCCAGTAAATACTCAGCTCCATTCAATTGCCCTGATTCCACCCCATTACAAGGGATCAAAGGGTCCTAAAAAGAAAAGAAAAACCCTACTTGCATTGCCTTAAGTCAGTGATGTCCAGCTTTTTGGGCTTGGCGTGTCAAAAACTAGGAAAATGCCTAATTTAACTCCATTGATGTGTCACATACTCCCAAACAAAAGAAAAATATTTTTTACATATTCATTTATTTAAAAAAATACAAAAGAGCAACTCTGGCTCACATGAGACCTTTGTTCTTGAAGCAGCTTTGGAGAATGCTCTTCTGTGGCCTCTGAAGCCTCCGAAAACTGTGGGACATGATTTTTGGAGGCTTGTGTGACTTTCAGAGGCTCCCAAAGTGCACAAGAGTACATCCCAGTCTCATGCAGCCTTCGCAGCTTCTGAAAACTGTGTGAGAACAGAGCATGCTTTCCAGAACAGTTATTGTTGGGTGTTGATGAGTGAGTGTGTCACCAAAAATGTTGTGGTGTATCACCTTTAACATATATGTGATTTGTTCACCATCATTGGTATTAAGTAGTTTCTTCAGCAGCCAATTTTTCATCCTTGTCATGTATTGGCAACAGTGTAATTCTGGGGTTGGCT
Organism: Ptyas mucosa; assembly: GCA_012654045.1. Lineage (NCBI taxonomy): Eukaryota > Metazoa > Chordata > Lepidosauria > Squamata > Colubridae > Ptyas > Ptyas mucosa. The sequence continues at coordinate 4,901,868 of WNWU01000034.1, read as the reverse complement.
AACTACAGTCCCCAGACCAAATCTGGCTAGCTGCCTGTTTCTAGATGGCCTGCAAGCTAAGAATGGATGAGCAAGTGGCAGCAAATTGACAGATGAGCTTCAGCCAAGCTCCTAGGATGAAGGGCAGGGCTAAGGCTGAGAGCAACAGCAGCAGCCTATCAGCAACTTCCTTGCTAGCATTATCCAATGGTTGCCATGTTCCTTGGCTTGCAGGCCTGCCATTCATGCCTACTGAGACAGACGAGAGGCGGGATCTTTTACAGAAAATGTCTGTTGATCCCCGGCGTAATTAATCCTTGTTGCTGTGTGGCTGGATTCACACATCTCGTTAAGTTGTGGTTTGTTTAACCATGGTTTGTCCAAGAGCAGAATTTGCTAAATTCACGAAACACATCAATCTAAACCGTTATTTAAGGCTAGGCACACTTTGTGAATCCAATCTGTTTGCAGAAGAAGAATGTTTGAAGGACCTTCAGCTCAGGAAATAGTCCCTGTGCTTCAAGTGGTATTTAGCCGTATTTCTGACTTTGGTAATTCAATGCTCCTGAAACAAACCCTCTCTGAAATTTCAGTCAGACGTGCCTGTCTTTATTTTCTACTCACTCTTGGTTATGCAGAACAGCTGTTCAATTCAAGGAGGAAACTGATACTTGCTTATAGAAAACCATTTAATATGCCTGACAGTTATTGCTTTCTATGAGTGCGGTCAGTGGTTCTTTGACAGCGAATATTTTACATGTGCATCAGTTCTATAGGGGTTTTGGCAAATGTATCAGATGCAGATTGCTCCTCTAACAGCAGCAGAAACATGTCCTGGTACCTGGGATTTATCTGCCACTTCCTCATGGTGTTATCTTAAGAGAGCTGAAAATTAAATAAGAAATAAATAAATAATTTTATTTCTATACCGCCCTTCTCCCAAAGGACTCAGGGCAGTGTACAGCCTATTAAAAGCACAAAGACAGACATCAATTAAAAATAATTAAAATTATTAAATAATTTTGGCTCAGATTTAAGACCCCAAAATTTAAAACACTCAATTTAAAATCATTACATTGATAGCCCGGCTTGGCGGAACAACAGGGACTTGAGGGCACAGCAAAATACATGGAGGTCGGAGATCTTACGCATTTCCGGGGCAGTTCATTCCACAGGGCAGGGGCTCCCACAGAGAAGGCCCTTCCCCTGGGTGTCGCCAGCCAACATAACTTGGCCGATGGCACCCTGAGGAGACCCTCTCTGTGGGAGCGGACTGGCTGGTGGGAGGCTGTTGGTGGCAGAAGTCGATCTCAAAGGTACTGGGGCCCTATGCCATGGAGTGCTTTAAAGGTGGTGACCAACACCTTGAATTGCACCCGGAAGACCACTGGGAGCCGGTGCAGCTCGCACAGGAGGGGTGTCACGTGGGCACAACGAGTTGTTCCTTATTGTTCCTTATTTATAAAAATTGTATAAAAATTATTTATACAAAATTGTTCCTTATTTATAAAATTTAATCATATAATTAATACAATTTATATAGCTACCATCTCATCTAGACAACTGGGGGGAGGATGCACAACAATAGATAAAAAAATATAAAAACAATATATACAAATATAAAAACCTTTAGTAATAAATATGCTTAAGAACCCCAAACACAGCCAAAGTGGAGAGAGTATAAGAAATGGCATCCTAATAGCATCCTCTTAGTCTTACTTCAACAGTGGATCCATCTAGCTAAGTCTTTGGTTCCATGGGAGCCCAAGATCTGGTCACAAAAACAGATCTTGAAGGCCTAAAAGAACATCAAATGTGAAAATTGTTTTTCAGCGTTCCCAGATTTAAAGTAGCATTATTCTTTTTGTTGTGGGCATAATCTGGCCCATTTCATTGGTCATTTGTATGCTGCATGTACACTCCCTTGAAAGAACACTAGAGTATTTTTTTTTAAAATTAGCTTGAGTCAAATTAGTCCTGTACTGCACAGGAAATGGATTGAAATTGGAAAAGAGAGTGAGATTCTGTTGTCACTGCAGAATGCATTCAGTAGTTTCCCGCTGCTTCTGGAAAGGGTTGTAGTGGCCATGTTTTTACTGTTTTATCCATTCCATTTTGATACTGGCAGCCCTTGGAGTCATGGAGATCGTATTGGTATTGTGCATGGGCCAGTCAGAACCGCACATCCATGGCCCAGGGGTTGGTAAGAATTCAAATCTTCAAATCACCCACTACCAATACTGCTATTCCTAGGCCTAGAAACGCAGGTTGAGGATGGCATTTATTGATCAACATTACCTCCTGTTTTGTCCTGTGACCCACCTTCATGCATGTTACTGATTAGCCAGGTTGCTTTTGAACAGTTTTCTAGCACTCATTCAGAGAAGCACTTATCCCACATTCACAAAAAACCTCAGATGCAAAGGAGTGATTTAGTTGAGAGGGGACATTCGGGGGGGGGGGGCTCTTGCTACCCTCTGCACCCTCATCCACTCCTGGGTTCTTTCAGTCAGGCTAAACCCACTGTTCCAAGCACCTGTCAATCTTTTAAAATAGGCCAGGTCAACAAAGTGGAATTTCAAGAGTGTCCTTTATTGTCATTGAGGAATTATTACAGAGTCTGGAAAGTCTGCCAGAATTTCTCTTTACTATTACTTATACTTAGAAAAATCAAGCTTGGGTTGTTCTGAGTTTCTTTCTCACACTTTCTTCTTTCCCAGGTCTGAGTAAACTTTCCTGAAACCTCTCCCTTAATGGTTGTTTACTCCTCTTCCAGTTCTTAGATCAGATCTAAGATCAGATCCATCACAGTATCCAGCTAATCTTGACCAATCTCAGCCTAGTGATATTCAAAAGAGTGAAGAGTGAGGTTCCCCACCCACCCACCTACAGCAATATGTAGGACGAGTAATAAACCTTAGAGAATTTCCCCAAACTCTTTCCATGACTTAACTTGCAATAAATAATTCATCCACCTCTTCATTGACCCGATAGGATTGGCTCTTCCACCTTGTGATCTGGAAGAGTTCTCAGACTGTAATATGTTTTCCGGTGACATGGCACTTCAAAGACTAACCTGGCATTCAACATACTTGCATTCAAAATGAAAGACCCACCCATTCATAATTACGGAATCAAACAAAGATTACAAGGTGAAAGAAAAAAGATATATTTTACTCCCCAATTTGGGGGTGGACGGCTCATTTGCAAAGCATGTAATTATCCAGTTTTTGGGTGGAACCCATGGCTCAGGAAGATTTCCCAATGCCATCCTGAAAATAAATGCATGCAAACTGGATAAATGCAGCATAATCTTTACGGGACCTAAATATGAGTAAATTGATACACAGGTGCCCTGTAATCAAAAACAGGATTGTGTTATTTTGCACTTTCAGAAATGTAAAAAGTGAACATTTCTAAGAGGCTCTGCATTCTGTTTTTAGAGAGGTAGCGTAGCACACTCACTTTAATTCAAATTAATGTATATGTACTGCAACCATTCTTTGAAGATGAAAAGTACAATACAATAGTCATTAATTATAGCAGTTGGGGTTTATCAAAATTCTTCATGCAGTGGTAATTATTGGTGCTAGGATTTAACACTGTTGTACAAACACGGCTAGATCTGAGAGTCTACAACCTGCCCGTTTTGTATGTTCTGTGGCTTACAAAATTAATTCCTTTATTTATTTATTTTTAAAGAAAATGCATTAAATCCAGCATTACGTGTAACACCCTGGGTGCAAATTGGCAGCAGATTAACTCCTTAGCAAACTGTTTCCTACAAACCAGAAAAATGTGTTAGGAAGCTGAAGGATCCCTGTCTGTCAGAGGGAACTGTAGGTTCACCGTCTGTGGTATTACTCAGCAAGCCTCCTTGACACTTAACGCTTAAATGCAGGTTTCCAGGGAAACCAAAAGTGCTTTCTGGCCAATTTTGTTTTTAAATGTACAGCCTCAGTTAAAATCATTCCCCCATGATGAATACAACTCCCCCCACCCCATTTGAAAGCAGGATATTATATCAAAAAAAGTTCTATTCTGAAAGCAGTTCTTGAAAATATAGAGTTTGCCCTTATTATCTGTATATTCCGAGAATCAGGAACATTTGTGAGGAAGGAAGGGTAAAAAGAAGTCAAGAGGATGGCCATGACAATTGTTTGTAAAACAGAAAGACGGTGATTCATTCAGGATTAAGAAGAGCTTTTTATGGGGAATTGGAAGTCTTCCATAATCATAATAATTGTGTTTTCCTAGGCAACTCTCAAGACTCAGAAATCGGAGAGCAAATTTATCAGGTTGCATTCTGACTTTTCTTGACCTCCATTCCAGCAGATACCTCTGTAGAGAATTACAGTAGAAGCAAATTTAAAATACAAATAATCTTCAATTTACAACCGTAATGCAATCTATCCATTATGGTTATAAGCCACGACAGTCATAAAGGGCGTCACCCAGATGACCAACCCAATTTTATGACCTTTTTGGCAGTGGTCATTAAGTAAATCCCATGGTTGTAAAGCGACTGCCGCAGATGTAAAGCAAGCACCACAGTTATAAAGCAAACCCATGGGTCACTATGGGTCATTTTTGCCAAAAAATAGAAATAAATGCTGGTTCAAAGGAAATGAAGTCATTTCTCTTGATTACATCTAATTCAATGTGGGAGGCTGCAATTGGTCATAAATGCAGGCTGGTTGCTGGATGCTTAATATGTGGTCATTTGACTGTGGTAGGAAGGTGGGTGTTGTAACTTTAGAACTGGGTTGTAAGTAGCTTTAGAGAGGTCTGTCGTAACTCTGAACAGTTGCTAAGTGACCGATTGTAAATCGAGGACTACCTGTACGCCAATCAGTGAGAGGCTGATCTGGGCAATAGTTTGTTGTCAAATCAAATCAAATCTTTACTGTCCATTCACAACATATGTACAATGAGATTGAATGACCTCCCTGGTGCAACCTCCCCGAAACCCAGAATACATCTCAATAACTCAATAAATAAAAAAAAAAAAAAGGAAGAAAATCCCTAAATCCAAATAAGTAATAACTAACACACAATATGCTTTTTAAATATTATTATTATCCAGTAAGGTAAAGGGGAATCCATAAATACAAATACAAAGAGAATATTTCTTCTCAGTCTAAAATCAAGACAAAACACCATTGCCTCTGGAAGGGATCAAAAACTTCGAGAAAATGTTTCCTCCCGCCCATTTGTGAAACTTTTCCCCTCTTGGCCTTCAAATTATGCATGGAAATATTGAATACAATATTTCTATTGTAAGGAAAAGAGGCTCTTATCCTGTTCTATTTTGTCTCAGTGGGATCACATTCCCATCAACAAGTTCTCACCTATAATTAAAATAATGTATAATTAGGCACATACTGTATTTTAAGTTAATTTGAACTTTTATCTCAAGAACTGAAATCCAGGTAGGCTGGGATTTCATGAGCTCACAACTGTTTATATTTTGGTAGCCTGGAGTTTCTGTTATTTAAGAACTAAAAGGACCTCTGCTCTCTAAACCCTTGTAATGAACGTCTGGTACTTTATTCATAACGTGCAAAAGCCAATTGTGACAAAACCAATATGGGCATCCCATTCTCTGTACTTTAAAGGAGGAAATTACAAAGTGGGGGAGAAGGCTATTATTGTATTGTTTTTCTCTTACCTGATTCCTAGTAATGGAGACCAAACCAGACAGCCCCCCCTTGTTTTGGCACTGACTACAGGTAGTCCTCAATTTACAACCACAATTGAGCCCAAAATTTGTTGCTAAATGAGACATTTGTTAAGTGAGCGTTGTCCCTTTTTAAAATCTTCCTTGCCACAGTTGTTAAATGAATCACTGCAGTTACTATATTAGTAACATGGTTGTTAAGTGAATCTGGCTTTCCCATAGACTTCGATTGTTGGAAAGTCGCAAAAGGGATCACGTGACCCCAGGACATTGCAGCCATCATAAATATGAGTCAGTTGCCAAGCATCTGGATTTTGATCACATGACCCTGGAGATGCTGCAATGGTTCTAAGTGTGAAAAAGGGTCATAAGTCACTTTTTTTCAGTGTCATTGTAACTTCGAACAGTCACTAAATGAACTGTTGTAAGTCAAGGTTTACCTACGAGTCGCCTATCTCTTTTTCCTCCTAGTTTTAGAGAAAATTAGACATCTTACCATTTTAAAAGACTTTTTGGTTTGATTTTACTGGATTTCCTGTTTGGAATTTCTGTTGGGTTTTTTTTTATTGTATTTATACCAGGTCATAAGTGATTGTCCAATTGTCCATTATGTTAGAACACAGGAAACTGCAAAAGTGAGATGATAGTCCCATATAATGAATCATGCTGATCTGTTTTAATGAACCTTACAAACAGTACAGTAATCCTGAGCATCTATGAACCAACAAATTTAATTAGATGTAATCAAAGGAAATAGAGTCAAATTATCTTACAGAAAGCAAAATTGAGCCATTACTTAAAAGCAATATAATATAAAACATGTGGGAAGTGAGAGAGTTTATAAGATCAGATGACAGAGAGATTTTTATAATGGTTGCAAAACTGCCCGAAGGGCTTGAATTACAAGGAAACAGGTTTTTCCCCATTATATGGACCCTAGCTGTTTTATTCTCTGGTTTTTGCCTTCTTGTCTTCATTTTACTACAGGATACTATAGGCTCCTTCCATGCAATTCTGCTTTACACTGGGCTTCTTTTATTATTCATTTTACTTCATTCTGCTCTTTTGGGGAGCAGGGACTGACTGTTGCCCCTGGAAGGCCTACCCTGTCCAATAGTTGTAGTTCTTCCATCATTCCAGTTATCCAGTTATTCTCCTATAGGAGATAACTATAGGTGAAAACTCAGATCTAAAAATCTAGTCACTTTGCTGTTCTGATGCCCCCTTAATTTCTCTAACTCACTATGTATCCAGGAAGTATTTTTAGCACAGCAGGATGTATTCATGCTGTGTATACGCAGAAAAGCATATAGGCATGCACTCATGTTTATGTAAAACAATTATTTGCACATGCTTAAGGCATCTTGTCTTTTTTGGATAAATAATGAGTGAATCAAAATGAAAAGCCACTGCAATAGAGTTAAGATGTTGGATTAGCAGCAGGAAGTCCCATGTTTGTATCTTTGGATACATTGCACTCTTTCTACCCAACCTACCACACAGAATTATTCTGAGGAAACATCAGAATTATTTATATATCGCCCAGAGTTGCTTTTCAGAATGAGTTGGGTGGCACATAAATTTAACAAATAAATAAATGATGGTAAGGTGTGCTATGTACACTGCCTTGAATCTCTGAGGGAGAATATAAATCTAACAAATTAATAATTGACAATATTGGTATCTTTATATATTAAAGCCACTCCCTTCTTTTTGTTAATGTTGATGCTTCTGAATTACGCAAAGCAAATTCTCTTCTTCAGAGTAGTTTTCCCTACAGTCTGGCACTGAGATCAGAGGTAAGAGATTTCCCCACCCTGATTAATTCTTTTTGTGTCAATAAAATAAAAAGATACTCCAACTCCTAGCTGATACAGGCCAGTCTCCAAAAGCTAAGCAGGATTGAACCCTCCAATTTGATTAGGACCTCAACAAGAACTCACCAGGAAAAGACGAAGTTGTGTAGTCTGTGAAATTTAAGAATAACAAAACAAAACTGGAGGAACAGAAAGTATACCATTACCATATTAATGTTAAGAAAACTCCATGGAAATGTTTTTCTATTTTGAGTTCAGCTTAGCTCAAAGAAAATTTTGCCTTTACTGACACTATAGGTGAATGGGAAGCACTTCTTCTTTTTTTCATTTGCAAGCTGAAGGAAGACCATCTGAATGTAAACGTTTCCAGCACAATTGTAGACAGATAGAATCTTTTTAGAAGTCTGCGGTCTCATTTTCTCATTAACTATGACTCTCTTGCCATTTGGTGCCTTCCAAAGAGGTCCTGGAGAAATAGAAGGACTTGAAATCAGTCATACTTGGAAGGTTGGAGAAGGCTGGCTTGTTGGCCAATGCCTCAATGGACATTTGTTCCAAACTACTTCCTGGGAAGACAGAAACTGACATAGTAAAATGTAAATGGAAACTTTCACATTGGAAGAGCATGAGTCAACCTTCTGTGAAATGAGGCTGAATAAAGATAGGACTGGGTGGGGGACGGAGGGAGGGAACAGACAAAAGAGCATTTTTGTTTTAGTATCAGTCAAGCTGGAAAGGAAACCATCATCACCATTTTTTTTCCTGAAGAAAAAAGCATTTTCCTGAAAGGCTGCCACAGAATCATGCCTAGCAGCTGGATAGTATGCTTGTTAAAATGGAATTTCGGAGGGCTCAAGAATTCAGAACCACAAAAATCTAGTTAAAAAATGAAGGTAGTAAAAGCTGCATTAGGGCTGGGGAGAGGAAAGAGGTCAGCCACAAGACAAAGATGCAGGAGGGGGAAAGTGCCCACCCCTATGAATGCTGGAGACCTGGCCCCAGCTATGCAAAGAATGCAACAGGATCTAGCTAGTTACACAGGCTTTTGCAGAGTGAATGCTCTTGTGAGCTTGTTTGAAGAGTCTTTTCCTAGAACCAGGTGAAACATTAACTCTGTAGAGCTGCCCAAAGACAACATCAGGTCAGTCAGCAGCCTTTTTCTCACTCCTCCATAGCCACCTATAAAAGCAAGAAACTTAATATTGCACAATAGACTTTGAAACTACCTGCCTGCCTTCAGTTTTCAGGAAGAAAGATGAGGTGGGGGGGGGGGAAGATGAACAAACTTAAAGGTAAACGTTCCCCTCACACACGTGCTAGTCGTTCCCGACTCTAGGGGGTGGTGCTCATCTCTGTTTCAAAGCTGAAGAGCCAGCGCTGTCCCAAGATATCTCCGTGGTCATGTGGCCAGCATGACTAAATGCCAAAGGCACACGGAATGCTGTTACCTTCCCACCAAAGGTGCTCCCTATTTTTCTACTTGCATTTTTTTACATTCTTTTGAATTGCTAGGTTGGCAGAAGCTGGAACAAGTAACAGGAGCTCACCCCGTTACGCAGCACCAGGGATTCAAACCGCTGAACTGCTGACCTTTCAATCGACAAGCTCAGCGTCTTAGCCATTGAGCCACCGTGTCCCGAACAAACTTAGGAACAAATTTAGGAAATCCTTCTGGCCCCTCTGGCCCATGCATTCCCTGTGGCCCTCCATTAGCTGTGCAGCAAGGAGCAGGAACAGGGGGACTGAGAGCCTAACAACCCCGCTTCTGGAGATATCCACCAGGCGTGGAGTGGTACAGAAAAACAAGATAACACAGAGGTGAGATCACTGGTAGAAGCAAATGGCAGAGGTAATTCTAATTCTTAGCAAAGCAATTCTTACAGAAGCAAAACAAAACCAACCAATTCTACTGACTCTACTATTATGTCCCACTAATTCTACCTATTCTATTATTATTATGTCCCTTCAATAATAAAAAGTAAATAATAGGATTTTTTTCCCCAAAGAAAAAACTACACACTACTGTACTGAAGTGTGTTCAAAGGTCATGAAGAAAATGGCAACCAAGTCAAAGAAGTGATATAATTTATATAACAAATTGTGTTTGGGGCCTGATTTATAATCTACCCCATATGTATAAGTAAAAGAAATTCTGAATCAGACATTTTAAAGTACTGTAATGAAACAACATCAAAGTTTTTTTCCATTCCTCTTTTGAAAAACAAAGCCTTCTTAATCCATCTGCCAATGAATCTTAATGTTTTCATTTTGGTCAAACAGCAGCCAGGAGACCAGCTGTTTATTATCTCCAGGTACATCTGTGGAAACTTCTCCTTTTCCTTCATGTGCCACAGTTTGCGCCAGCCTGACACCCCCCCCCCCCAGAACTAGTAAGAAAATCTATGGGAATCTTTAAAATAGATCTTTAAAATACACCAACCCCTTCATGGATTACTGCCTTGTCATGGCAAAGGGGCTTGCGTAGCTCAATGAAGCTATGAGCTATGACATGCAGAGACACCCAAGACTTACAGGTCATAGCAGAGAGTTCTGACAAAATGTGATCCACTGGAGAAGGAAATGGCAACCCACTCCAGTATTTTTGCCATGAAAACCCCATGGACAGTCCCAAAAGGAAAAAAGATATGACGCCGGAAGATGAGCCCCTCAGGTCAGAAGCTGTATGGAGTCACTGAAGCAGTTGACGTGAGCTTAAATGGACTCCAGAGGATGGTAGAGGACAGGAAAGCTTGGAGGAACGTTGTCCATGGGGTCACGATGGGTTGGACACGACTTCACAACTAACAACAACAACAAAATACACTAAACAAATCTAATTTCTTGAGCAAAGTCAGCGCAACACCAAGCCCTTCCCCAGGAAAAAAAAAATCAAGGCACAAGAAACAAACACTTGTATTTTTGCCCTACTCCAGGAAGCCACCCAAACATATCACTACAGTTTTCTTTGTACAGAGAGAGCCATGCTTTGCAATTGCCATCTTCCAGGGTGTTTCCCTGATTTCCTGTTGTACCTTATAATCCTTGGGATTCTCTGGGGTCTCCTGTTCAAGGGTTAACTGCTTCCAAGGCCATGAAAAGTCAACAGGATGCTGCTATTTGCTAAGGCTTCTCTTGTCTTAAGAGGCTTCTCTTGTCCTAAAACAAATACATTGATTATTACGTCTACTCTGGCTCCTCCCCGTACCGTATTTCCCTTAAAAAAAGTACCCAACACAATAATTCTCAAGTTATGACTGTTTGCTTAGCGACTGTTCCAAGTTATGACGGATGCCTCAAAAGGTACTTACAACCTGGTTTTAAAATTCTGATGGCCATCTCCCCTGTGGTCATGTGATTGGATTTTGGGTACCCAGCAATTGACCTGCATTTATGGCTATTAACAGTGACCACAATTTACAACATTTTTTTGCCAGAAACGGGTTTACTTCCAGTTTCGGGCAAAAAAATGCCCATTGTGGATAATAGGTTTGCTTAATGACAACTGCATTGGCTTAATGAATTTGGCATTTGCTTAACAACCATGGTGTTCACTTAATGACTGCTACAAAAAAGGTCCTAAAGTTGGGCATGTTCGCATGGCGATGTGTTTAATGACCGGGACAACTTATGACCATAATACTGAGTTATCTTGTGCAGCTGGCACAACTCTCACTCTCCAGGCATTATCCCATTTTTTTTGCACCATATATATAACAATGATGGACTTCACACCTTTTGGTAAATTAACTTTGGGGAAAAAATAATCTTTTTTTTAAAAAAATCCATACCTAGAAATACCAGAAACTCTGGTTTTTGTGCCTATCTTTTTGTTTTCAGGGTCAACAACTATTGCTCAGCCACAACTGCCTCAGAAGTCTGTTTTTTTAAAAAGACTGCAATTACTTTCTATCAGAAAAACTTAAAAAATAAAATAAATTCCTTCTCTGGGGAAAGGGCGGTTGTCCTGGTGCACCTATTCAAACCATGACATGTCCTGTAAATGTTTTTTTTTCCTGTGCCCTCATGACACTGCTGTCATTTTGTCCCGAGATTATGAGGAAGACAGGTTTCAGTAGGAGTCTGCCTTGTAAGACAAGATCAGCCACAAAATATGCAAAATCGATTGGCCTTTGTCACTCCTTATTTTGGAAAGAAGTCAGCAGACTGGCAGGGAAGTGGGAACCAGAGAGGAATTGGCAAAGAAGGGTACCAAATTTCCTGTTGCTGGACAATTCTTTTATGTATCTCAGAAGCGGAGGTGGGCCATTTGAACATATCTCATTTTTAGCAGGGATTATTCACTTAACACCCTGAAAATCAAGAACAGCTTTTTCTTATAAAAAGAGCAGAAGAACAGCTTACAAAAATGAATGTATATCCTACTTCCCCTTGCAGACAATCATATGTGGTGTTTGAAAAACCATCTGAGAGACCTCAGGGACAGAACAACCATCAATTTCCATCTACAAACACACACCCTGCCACTGATTTACTGGTTCTGTTACAAAATAGTTTTTTTTGCTGAGACTCAGAATTTTGAATAACAAAATGAGATTCTGGGACAGGGAGTGGTGGGAATGATCAGTCCTCGCATCATCTCAAAGAGTGCTGCAAAATACACAGGATTATGCACAGAGATGGCAAGATTGCTGTCACTTCCATACTTACCTGACTGCTTAGAAATTCTTATTCAGCTGAGAGTGACATAGCAGCATTTGCAGAGGTTATCAGAAGTTACTTCTCCTGCTTTGCTCAATCGTGAATTCTGTCAGGGGTATATTGTGTTAATTACATCCTTGATGCAATCCAGTGGTAGGTTGCTCCTGGTTCGGTCCGGTTCTATAGAACTGGTAGTAAAACTGGTGGGAGGCTCCGCCCACCCGCCATAACATCATCATGGGTGATCTGCGCATGCGCACATGCATTCCTGTTGTGAACCGGTAGTAAAGGTAAGTAGAACCCACCCCAATGCAATCCCATGAAAACAAGGATAAACCTGTTTTGGCCGCGGTGTAAAGTAATCTGTATGGGTTACTGTATATTCCATGCTTTCCTCCCAATTCACACATATGCAGAGAAAGGCCTATTAAAATCTACAAGGATTATTCAGACAGCAGTAATTTTCTTGTGTGTAGCTGTGTAAAAGCAAAGAAGTGAAAGAAGTCAGCAAAATACTCAAGAAGACTTTTGCACAGAGGGTGCAAGAAATTGACGTGCATGAAACATGGTATCTCACATCACATCAGCCCAGCTGATTCAATCCTAAAAGACTGCCGCATTCTGGGTTCCTTTGATGAAACAATGTTCTCTCTCAGGAGCCTGGAAGCACAACTCTGTAACAACGCCTGTCTTCTGGAATGAAGATTCCCCCAAATCCAGATGTTCTCCCCCCGGCTTCTATTGTATAAAAACTGGGCAGCCATTTTTTAGGAAAGCCATGAAGGCCTGGATCTTCATGCAGGCTGTTGCCTGGGGAGAGGGAGACCCCCTCACCTCATACCATCTGTTCTGTCATGCTTGCCATCTTTTACTTTTGTATTTTATTGATTTTACTGTTTAAGGTAATCCTTGAGTTATGACCGTAATGGAGTCTACTTGTTTTTGTGGCAGCCATTAAGCAAATCACTGAGCTCATTAAGTGAATCTGTAGTTGTTGAGCACACCAATGGTTAAGTAATTGCTGCTTTTATGCAAAACTCTTGGGAAATGCAGTTGCATAATGGCAAGGTAAGGGCCATAAATGCAGTCTGGTTGCCAAGCACCCAAAATGGGGTTATGTGATTGCTTGGGTGGGTGGGGGCAGCAGGGGGGAAGGAACCCTCAAAACTTCTAACTGGGATGTAAGCACTCCCTAGCTAGGTTGTCAGAACGTCAAATGGTTGCTAAGCAACCAGTTGTAAGTTAAGGTGTATTTGTAGTGTCTTTGTTGTTTGCCCAGAGTCCCTGACAGTTGAGTGGCATACATAATAAATGGCTGTTATTATGATTACCTTTATTCTCTCTGCATCATCAATAATCACTTGTACATGACTGAAGTGATAACAATAATTCAGTACTACTTCCACCAGTCTTCTGTACAGATTACAGCACACACACACAAAAATGCAAGCACAAAAAAAATGGTAACACATTATACATGACCTGACCATGAGGGCTGTTGGCAGCAAAGATTAAAGTTATCTCCATTAGGTTTTTGTACTGGAAAACTTAATTAACTTAATTAACTTAAGATTACTGGAAGATCTTACATTATAGTAGTCACTTTTTCTTAGCTTAGGTCAATTTATAGGACTTTGGTAGAAGAACATAGGCTAAAGGGAAATGTGCAGCATTTTTATTTTGGCAAATGTTATTTCACTCAGTCCCAATGTTTCTGTACCGTTTCCAAAACATATATAAGAACCCAATAGTAGAAAACATAAAATACTGAAAGCCTGAATGTAAAAATTGTAAAAAATCAAAGAGCCTGGCGGCGCAGTAGACTAAAGCAGTGTGATTAACATTCAGCTGCCTGCAATTACTGCAAGTTCTAATCTCACCAGGCTCAAGGTTAACTCAGCCTTACATCCTTTCTAAGGTAGGTAAATTGAGGACCCAGTTTGTGGGGGCAATAAGCTGACTTTGTATAAATATACAAAAGTATGAAGGCTATTGCTTAACGCATTGTAAGCCACCCTGAGTCTCTGGAGAAGAGCGGCATATAAATCAATTTAAAAAAAAAAGGTTTAAACTATCTCCTATGCTTCCATAATAACTGTCCTCCACCTCAACTCACCTCCAAAAGCAATAGGTTCTATAATGTAGGTTTCCCTTTTACAAGTGCTGATAAATTGTAACAAAAACTTCTTCAAGGTATGTTTTCTTCATACCGGAATGAAATTAAAGTAATATTTTTTTGCTGATTGCCTTGACTTGCCTAACACCTGCATAGCTTGATGCCTGGATAGAAAATATGTTCAAGACCATATTAGATGCAGAGAATTCTCTTGTAAAATGACAGCAGAATGGAAAGATGGGTTGATTGTTAACATCCATGGCGTTTACTTCCCAACATCCCTCCTAAGATGCAAACTTTTTCATGTTACCTAATTATTGCCAGTAATAATTACACTTGGCTGGGAAAAGAGCATTACAAATATTGCTCATTCTGTTGCTGTGATGTGATTGTGTTGGCTTGAAGAATGATGCAACACACAACCTGTCAAGGTTGCTTAAATTGTGGCTTATGGACAAGATACATTCACTGTTATATCGCTGTGGGGAGATAGAGTTAAGATTGTTAATGGTTATGTAAATCACTACTGAGGAAAAGTCCATAATCTGATCCATGTCTGGACATGAAACTGCAAAGAGATACAGGTTTTTCATACTTATGACTGTTGGAGAATCCACGTGATCAAAATTTAGAGAGTTAGCAACTGGTTCATATTTATGACAGTTGCCATGTCCCGAGGATCATGTGATCAGCTTTTGTAAGCTTCTGACAAGCGAAGTCGGTGGGGAAGTCAGATTCACTTAACAATTGTGTTGCTAACTTAACAAATGCAATGGTTCACTTAACAGCTGATACAAGAAAGGTCATAAAATGGGGTAAAACTCACTTAACAAATGTCTCAATTGGCAATAATAATAAATTTTGGGCTCAATTGTGGTCATTAATTAAAGTCCTGGATTGGCTCTGCTACAGAGTCATACATTTCATGAATGAAGGTATATATATATATATATATATATATATATATATATATATATATATATATATACATGTCCCAGGATAATGTTGCAGGGTCCAATCTGGGTTGCTCACCAGAATTAGAAGTTTTGTCTTCTGAACTTTCTGTCTTGTGCTAGAGTCCATCTTCAGGGAAGTTCCCTCTAGCAGAGTGAACAGCACCCAGACTCCAACATGAGTCTGAAAGCTCGGAAGATAAAACCTCTGGTCCTGGTGACCGACCCAGATTGGATCCTGCAACCATAAATTTCCATAAAAAATCTTGATGCCTCAGTTCATAAGGTGATGAAGCTATTTTCCAGATCTAAAGAACAGATCCAGACATTATTTTCATTACGGTGACCAGTTTGACCTTATGAATGGATCAGAACATCATGTGCTCCGCAACTGCTTCCCCTTCTTTGAAATCTCCAAAGTGAAGATAAGTGGCAGTCTTCCTTCCTGGAATTTCTTCTTCTTCTAAACAGGGACTTGATGCTGAATGAAAGCCTGATGCCTTCCAGATGTGTTGGATTTACAACAGGACAGGATTGGCTGGTTTATTTTTCTGGTGAGATGCTACTTTCCTGCTGATTCTGTGAGCATTCTCCCTTCTGCCTCCTCCCTGTTGCCCACACTGGAGCTGGGACTACCCCTGGCCACAGGGGTAAACCAAATGCCAGACCAGAAGGCAACATGATAATGAAAAGCGTGCTTCCTGGTAAAATGGATTTTGACCCCTAAATTTCAGGGAGTTATAAATGATAATATCAATTAATTTAATTTCATAGTCAAAAAAAGCGTTCATCTCAGTTTATTTTATGCTTATGTCACTGTTTGTACAGTTCTGTTTGAGCTACAACTACTTAAAGGATTTTCTTCAGTACATTTTGCACTTTTGTTCTTACAATGGTGAGTTTGCAGTCTTTCACAAATCTATTGAGGGGAAGAACCGCTGTGCAGAATGAGGCTCATTCTGGGTAAATGTACATGGTATTACACTGAAAGAAAACTAGGCTTTCAATCCTATCAAGCACAGTTGGGCAAGTTGTTGTTTGAGGTTATGTGTACCTCACTTACCCCTAGTTCTTGAAACTCCATTTTGATGAAAACATCCTATCTTCAAATGAAAACATGTGGAAACTGTACTGTAGCCCTCAAATAAGCAGAGAACAATTTAAAAATAAACTACGCCACCCAACTCAGTTGTATAATAATCTCTCTGTGAATTGAATTGTCTCCTCCTGCTCTACTGACTTAGTCGAAAGACGGTATATTTTAAAATTTAGGTTATAAGTTTGAATAAACAAGCATTTGACTGTGCTACATGAGTAGATAATCTAACTTGTATTAAACCAGATTCTTGTGAAGATACAGAGGAACCCAGTGGTGAAATGTAAAATTTGTTACTACCGGTTCTGTGGGCGTGGCTTGGTGGGGGGGGTGTAATGTGACTGGGTGGGCATGGCCAACTTTTTTTTTTCTTTTAAAAACATTTTTTCTACAACCTCTTTGGCCGATGAGGTTGTAAAAAAAAAAACTTTTAAAAGCCTCTGTTAATCAGGCAACTCAGCTGGGATCGTCAGAAGCTTTTAAAAGAAAAAAAGCCTCTGCCAATCAGGCAACTCAGCTGGGATTGTCAGAGGCTTTTAAAAGCATTTTTTCTACAACCTCTTTGGCCAAAGAGGTTGTAGAAAAATGCTTTTAAAAATAAAAAAGAAAGCCTCTGATGATTGCACGGCTCAGCTGAGCATGGGCGGGGCGGGGCAGGGATTTTTGCTACTGGTTCTCCAAAGCACCCGCCACCATCACTACCGGATCGGGTGATCCAGTCCAAACCGGGAGCATTTCACCCCTGGAGGAACCTCAACTTAACAACCACAGTTGGGATTGGAACTTCCAACACTAAGTGAGGCGCACCTGATTATACGACCTTATTGCTGTAGTTGTTAAGCAAATCTCACGGTCATTCAGTGAATCTGCTTCTCCCATTGATTTTATTTATTGGAAGTCCCCTGAGAAGTTGACAAACGGCAATCATGTGACTCCAGGATGCTGCAACCATTGTGAATGTGAGTCAATTGCCAAGCTCCCAGATCATGGTCACATGACTGTGGTGATACCAAACTGGTTGTAATTGTGAGGAGTGGTCATAAGTAACTTTTTTCAGTGTCATTGTATAGTCTGCTCCATTAACAGCGTCCCCTGGTTGGCTGGGGCCTCACTCCTGGAATTGGGACAGCAAGACGGCCTGGAGGAGATTTCTGGGAAATGTAGTCCCCAGCACAGTGCTAGGGAGCAGGGCAACAGATTGGAGCAGCTCAGAAAAAGGATGAGATGAGAAGAAAAGAGGAGAGGAGAGGAGAGGAGAGGAGAGGAGAGGAGGGGAGAGGAGAAGAGAAGAGAAGAGAAGAGAAGAGAAGAGAAGAGAAGAGAAGAGAAGAGAAGAGAAGAGAAGAGA
>WNWU01000034.1:4839870-4884210 GCA_012654045.1 Ptyas mucosa | reverse complement strand
GAAGAGAAGAGAAGAGAAGAGAAGAGAAGAGAAGAGAAGAGAAGAGAGCTTTATTGCATTTTTTTTTACTGCGAGCACACTGGTCCACATTAAAAATGAAATTCTGTTGCCTGCTCTCAAGAGAAAGTATATATCTACCCAAACCCATACACAACACACATATACACATATTATATACATACATAAATATATACCTGCACCATATATATTAATCACTGTCCATTTTGAATACATAGCAGAAAGAGGAAACTTGAAAGTTCACAAGGTTAATGCTATATGGAACAAAACTGTGACTGATTCTAGATGTTCTGCTTTGGATACCCCAAAGCCTCCTCCCAGAAGGTAACAAGGAAAACAGATCATGAAGTGGATGTGTAGAATCTCAGGACTAAAAGGGAGTGAAAAGGGTTTATTTATTTATTTATTTATTAGTCGCATTTCTATGCCGCCCAACTCCCTAGGGACTCTGGGCGGCTTACAGCAAAAAACAATGCGAACAATATCCCGTAAATTTTTTTAAAAAGAACATTAAAACCCCATACACTCCATTCCATGGCCAGGTCTCGCAAAATCGCCGTAGCGAGATCAACGGCCCCAGGCCTGCTGGAAAAGCCAGGTCTTCACCGCTTTCCGGAAGGCCAATAGGGTGGGGGCGGTCCAGACCTCAGGAGGTCATTGGTTCCAGAGAGCCAGAGCACAGAGAAGGCCTTCCCCTGAGGGCCCGCCAACCAACATTGTTTAGCTGACGGGACCCGGAGGAGACCAACTCTGTGGGAGCTTACCGATCGATGGGAGCTGTGCGGTAGAAGGCGGTCTCGAATGAGGCAGCCATGAGGAAAAAGGGGTTGGACCCCTTCAGAAAGAGAGAAAGATTGGCACCCCAAGGAAGAGTGATGGTGGTATCTCGGCCTAAAGACTGTATCCTAGTTACCACAAGAGGTGGACTCCATAGGCCCCTCCCTGGGCCATTTGGTCAAAAAGGTCAATCTTTCGGACATTTTTAGCTTGAGCAACATTGCTCACAATAAGGTTTGACATTTTATAGTATTGTGTTATTTAATTTGATTTTTATCTTAACAGTCATTAATTTTAATTAAATTCTGTAACTCCCTTCAAGGTGTGTTGCTGTGCCTGGACCAGGTCTAGCAGGTCGTCTGAGAAAGAGAAGGGCACAATTGTCAGCAGCCGTTTCGTATTTGTATTTGACGTATTTGTATTTGACACGACGAATTGTCATGTCAAATACAAATACGTCACATCACACGCAACGGATTGGATCGGCATCGATTGAATACCAAGATTTACAGATTAGTCTTCTGGTCACCTTAACATTACATTACATATAGTCCAGTGGTGGATTTCAATTTTTTTTACTACTGGTTCTGTGGGTGTGGCTTGGTGGGCGTGGCATGTCTTGGTGGGCGTGGCTTGGTGGGCATGGCAGAGGAAGGATACTCTAAAATTTCCATTTCCTCCTCAATCCAGGGGAAGGTTACTGCAAAATCCCCATTTCCTCCCGATCAGCTGGGATTTGGGAGGCAGAGAATATATGGGTGTGGGGCCAGTCAGAATTTTTACTACTAGTTCTCCAAACTACTCATAATTTCTGCTATCAGTTCTCCAGAACTGGTCAGATCCTGCTGAAACCCACCTCTGATGTAGTCCGATTTGTACATTACATACGGCCCAATTTTTTTTATTGCTTTTATAAATATCAAGACAAGCATCTGAACAATTCCATATGAGAAATATTGTTAAGAGGCTGTTGGATTATAAACAGCACTATCTGTGCTAATTAATCCTCTAAATTTCATTTGAACATGCTTTCAATAAGTGAACGTACTACATGCTGAACATTCTTGACTCTTTGAGTTAGACCTGTCTCGTGGTGATAAACAATTATCTTGGGAACATTTTTAGAAGTGGTTTTGTCAGTACCTTTTGCTGGGATATTTTTCAATTTCCCCAATCTAGGGTTGGCACAAAGTCTCCCAGCTGGTTTTTGTGCCTAAAGTGGAATTAGAACACATTCTGTTCATAATCCAGTGTCTTTAGGGATTACATTATATCTCTTATATTTCTACTCATAAATACTAGGACTTAAATTAATCTTTCATGAGAATAGCGTTTACATGTAACAAGAGTACTTACACAACAGCTGAATTCACAGGCATTAGATTTAATGATTTGGTTTTAACTGTGAAAATTAGGTTGATAAATACAAATAAAGAATAATAAATATAAATATCAGTTCTTGATAATGCAATTGACAATGATGAACACTGTAATCTGAATCCTATTTAACCTCATAGGCCTATTCCGTTTTATGTAGAACTGAGAAAATCAGTGTGTTGCAAAATTCTTATTTTTTATGTTTTTCACTAGGTGCCCACAGCATTTTACAATTCTAGATGAAATGTTAATATATAATGCTAGTCCACCTGTGATATGACATATACTAAATAAATAGTTAAATCAATAATCCGGAGTTTCAGGGTCAGCTCTGAGAAATATTTGCTTATAACAAATATTGAAAAGTCGTAGGCTTTATACCTCAATTTATGCCTACAATTAAGCCCAAAATTTATGTTGTTAAGTGAGAAATTTGTTAAGTTTTGCCCCATTTTACGACTTTTCTTGGTTGTAAAGTTTATTGTCATTGTACGTATATACACAGTATACCCATACAATGAAATTCTTGCCACAGTCATTAAGTGAATCTGGTTTCCCCATTGACTTCGTTTGTCAGAAGATTGAAAAAGGTGACCCCATGACCCCGATCCCATGACACTGCAACAGTCATAAATGTAAGTCAGTTGTCAAGCACCTGAATACAAATCATGTGACCGTCGGGATGCTTCAACAATCGTAAGAGTGAAAAGGGGTCATAAGTCACTTTTTTCAGTGCCATTGTAACTTTGAACTTTGAACTTGAACTAAATGAACTGTTGTAAATCAAGGATTACCTGTATTTAAAAGCCTCCACACTTCTAGGGTTTCTGTTGATTTGTTTATGATAACCCACATTCTTTGGCTATGCTGGTGATGGCAAAAGTGGAAATTCTAGTTGGATATATCTTGAGTGCACATTTCCCAATGTTGGCTTTATGCATAAAGAAGTTAATTGTCTGTGAATTCAACCATTGCACTCAGAGTTGACTCTTCAGCACAGGAGCACTAGGCTCATGAA
This sequence comes from Ptyas mucosa, assembly GCA_012654045.1. Classification (NCBI taxonomy): domain Eukaryota; kingdom Metazoa; phylum Chordata; class Lepidosauria; order Squamata; family Colubridae; genus Ptyas; species Ptyas mucosa. The sequence continues at coordinate 4,881,020 of WNWU01000034.1, read as the reverse complement.
AGTCCGAACTGTTGTCTTAGTGTTTATTCAGTGCATTAAAATATTAAACATGTTCTCACATATATGATTTTAGTAAATTTTACCTTAGTCGCGTATTATAGCATGCAAAAACAACCCATTTAAACCCATCATCCAAGAGAGCAATATTTTGATTTTAAAAAAAAGAATGCATTTAAAATAGTTTGAAGCTGCCTTTTCAGGTTAAGTCTCCTGGAAACAATTTACCCAATAGATTTTTTAAAAAACAAATTGACACACAATCAGCAGCATTTGTGAGTTTACTCTTTTTCTTGACCGCTCCTTTTCTCTCGGTATCTCATTTATAACATCATTCTGTGATTTCAGACTGGAAATGACTCCCTATAACATTCAAAACAAATTCATGAAGAAATTCATGAAAGTTAGTTGTTTTGCCACTTATTCTTTTCTTTCTCTCCACCAAAAGTATTGAGTGGAATCCCGCTGGCTGTAACCCAGAATTACACAACAGCCATCCTCAAGAAAATCCAGTGTTTGTGTTTGGAACAAAGAGAGTTTTGTTGCTCTCAGTACGGTTGGCTAAGTTTGTTGTAGCATAAGACCTGGTTTGGAAAGATCGGTACCCCATAGCTCTTTGGAAGGCCATTTTACACCCTTCAGACTGATAGCTACCTGCCATTGGCATAAACCAATAATTTTATATTGCAAGATGTGTGTATCACAATTTCCTGTTTCTATTAGAGCAGCTGGAGTTCTGATTGAGATTATCCTCATGATAATTTTAATATGACATGCACTGATATTTGATTCTGCCACTTACTTTGTAAGCATCCAGAGATAATGTGAATAGAACAAAGCATACCCAGAAACAAGATGAAGTGACTTGTGGGACATTGTTTATTATTACTCTTTATGAATCATAATTTATTCTTTTATTATGACTGTACCCTTTTTCCTTATCCGACATGGCTGCTTAAAGTAGCCAATATTGTAAAACCATAATGTACATGAAGAGTAAGTAAGCCACTCTAGGATTCTACTTTGGAGAGTCAGGCTGGTAAATTATTGGGCCCGGTAGCCCAAAGGCAATGGTGTCCTCTTCAGGAGATATTCTCCTCCTGCAAGACATAGAAGTGGTGCAGTGCTTGGCTGTCTAAAGAAGACAGGAGGGTTCCATGGCAGGGCTCAGTCGAATCCCTCCCCCAGGGAGAAGGCTCTGAGAGATTATGGGAAACATGAGAAAGGAAGGGAAAGGAAAGTGGCATAACCAGTGGTGGGTTGTCACTGGTTCGGACTGGTTAGTAAAACTGGTGGGAGGCTCCGCCCACCAACCCTGATGTCATCAGGAAGTTTCTGCGCATGCCCCGTTGTGAACCGGTAGCAAATGTAAGTAGAACCCACTCCTGGACATAACCAAACAAAAGGTAAAAACAAGTTCCTTAGCAGCTTATCTCATAAACCACTGTTTCACCCATGTGACAAGACCCTTGGGAAATCATGTTGCAAATCATTCAAAGCAGGGGTGAAATCCAGCAGGTTCTGACAGGTTCTGGAGAAGCGGTAGAGGAAATTTTGACCAGTTCGGAGAACCGGTAAATACCACCTCTGGCTGGCCCCAGAGTGGGGTAGGAATGGAGATTTTGCAATATCCTTCCCCCAGGAGTGGGGAGGGAATGGGGATTTTGCTGTATCCTTCGCCTGACATGTCCACCAAGCCACGCCCACCAAGCTGCACCACGCCCACCAAGCCACGCCCACAGAATCGGTAGTAAAAACATTTGGACTTCACAACTGATTCAAAGAGTTTCTATATTAATGAACTCACTATAAATGAAGGTGGGAAATTCCTTATGACCTAAGACTAATAATAAAGAGATGTCAAATACCACAGATGCATACATATATACATGAAAAAAACGGCAACTTTTTCAGACATGTCTGGGAATTTGTCACATAAAACAGAAGGAAAAACCTCACAATTACAAGAACGGTTACATTTTCAGACCATTCTTAACAAGAGATCTGTTCATCACTGGGTATATAAAGGGCATTTTAGCAGTAGATGTGATACAGATTCTACCTTCAGAACATGCATACATAAATGTGATATTTGTAAGGGAGCTGGCACATTTGCCCATTGTCAAATGTCTAATATCAAATATTTAACTATTTATTCAGAACACGGAGAAAAGTCTCCTGTATGGAACATGCCAGTTGCTTAAAAACAAATGTAGAGCAATTGAAGAAACAAGGAAATTGCCTGGTAATAGAGAAGGAAAACTTGTTTTATCAAGACCAAAGATGAGTACTGAGGAAGAGGAATAGTCACAGCATGCTAAATCAATTAAAGAAGAATTAAAGAATCTAGGCAGATAAGGTGGAACAAGAAAGTTCTCCAAAGGATTTGCTTCAACCAAGGTGACAAAGTCTGAGATGAGCCTAAGGACATACAACCTAGTTCTATGACAGCACTGAGACTCAAATCTTACAGCTTACATATTATAGCTTGAAGAATTTAGATTGGATGCCTTTGAAGCTAAAGGTCTCCTTATAAATGTTCAAGGGGACACGGTGGCTCAGTGGCTAAGACACTGAGCTTGTCAATCGAAAGGTCGGCAGTTCAGCGGTTCGAATCCCTTGTGCCGCGTAAGGGGGTGAGCTCCCATTACTTGTCTCAGTTTCTGCCAACCTAGCAGTTCGAAAGCATGTAAAAAATGCAAGTAGAAAAATAGGGACCACCTTGGTGGGAAGGTAACAGAGTTCCGTGCGCCTTTGGTGTTTAGTCATGCCGGCCAAATGACCACGGAGATGTCTTTGGACAGCGCTGGCTCTTCAGCTTTGAAACGGAGATGAGCACCACCCCCTAGAGTGGGGAACGACTAGCATATATGTGTGAGGGGAACCTTTACCTTTACCTTATAGATGTTCAACTGAGCACCATATGGTATCAGATGCAGAACTTTAGCTTTCAACAATTTAATTGCTGCAAAGACATGGTTGTTACCATGCTGACTTGTATATTTAATAATTGCAAAGGATATTCTTTCAACTCTTATATTAAGAGTTACATTATATTAACCATGACTTACATGGTTAGTCCAACAACTGGAAGTTGGAAAATGAACATTGCATACTAAAAAACTAGGCCTGCTCAATAAGACTCCAATTGAACCAGGGGTGAAATCTAAAATTTGTTACTACCGGTTCTGTGGGCGTGGCTTGGTGGGGGGGTAATGTTACTGGGTAGGCGTGGCCAATTTTTTTTTTACTTTTAAAACCATTTTTTACATGTAAAACCATGTAAAAAAATGCTTTCAAAAGGCTCTGACATCCCACCTGAGTTGCCTGATCAGCAGGCAACTCAGCTGGGATTGTCAGAGCTTGGCTGTCAGAGCCATTTAAAAGAAAAAAAAGGCTCTGATGATTGCGCGGCTCAGCTGGGCATGGGGGGCAGGGGCAGGGATTTTTGCTACCGGTTCTCCGAACTACCCGCCCCCAACTACTCCCCCGGGAGCATTTTACCCCTGAATTGAACCTCCAACTAATTGGGGACTTGAAGTGATTTCTTGTGGAAGTTCACACAAAGGCAACCTTAACTTGGGCTACTGTATCAGAATTTGGGGGGAATCTGGTGATAGGTACTCGAGAGCAATAGGTCTAAAAATGTCTTCCTTTCCTATCCTACTCAATAAGATGATGGAGATTTATGCCAGCTGGGAGAAGGATGTTTTGATGGTGGAAACAGTGATTTTGTCATTGCAATTGGGGCTTAGATCTGAACCCCATTTCTGCTTATTAAAAGGTAAAGTAAATCTGGTAGAATAATAGTCATGAAGCTGTTTAAAAGCTTTTGTAGCCTCCAAAGAACAAAATACATTCATTATTGGGTAGCAAAGCCAAAGGGTTCCTGACTTCTCTTCTGTCAAAGTAGGAGAGCGGCATAGGGATAATTCAACCTAACAATTATTCAGTTAATGTTCTTTTCCCAAGGCCAGCTTCTCCAAGATATGGTCAGTTGCTTAACTGTCTCTTTTCCACTTGTTCTGCTCTTGGCAATAAGCCCCAAATCAGAAGGTATTAGCAGAGGATTGTCAGGCCTTTGAAGACCTGTTAGAGGAGATCTGAAAAGAAGCCAGATAGTTTATTTTAATAAACATGGGTGGAATTATACAGGTATTAAATCTAAATATGATTTTGCAAGCATCCCTGGAGCTTGGAAGCCGCTTCATCATGGCTAAGTCTACTTGAGAAATTGTGATACCCAGCAGCAAACTCAAGGCAATTACTACTTTCTTGAGTCCCATTTGTAGATGTTCATTGTGCTATTTTAAATAGAGCACATCCATTTAGCTGGATTGTAAGATGAATTGTGACATAAATAAATACATCTCAGTATTTAGGATTAGGTTGGGTTGATTTTCTCAGTATTTAGGATTAGGTTGGGTTGATTTTCTCAGTATTTAGGATTAGGTTGGGTTTATTTTCCTATCTACTGAAATGCTTCTTGAGAGAGTATCTTAAGAGATATTAATGTATTTCTCAATGATGGCACTTAGGTTCAAATGCACCAGAAAGATGGTGTCAGCAGCAAGAAAACATTGTGTTGTCAAGTCATCAGCCTGCGAAGGGTTAAATGCAGCATTACTTTTACAACTGCTAAATCTGTGTCAAAAGAGCTCTTGAAGCCTGATCACCTTTATTTTCTATTTCTGCTTCATGAGCCATCGCTGCTTGTAAATCAGCTGCCGGATGTTCAAAATGTTTGTTGAATACCAATGACATGTCTACATTTAGTGGTATGTAGTTCAGATCAGAAAGCAAGTCCTGAATTCTTCATTGCTTCAGGACTTCTCTTGAACTCATTTGCAAAGGTTTTCTTCGTCTTTTTCTTCCTCATTGGAGTTAAAATGATACATTTCGAACAAAACACAACCAATCAAGACCGATAAGAAATCAGCATCAGGAAGTTAAAGGCTTGACTAAACCGACACAAAATTTTTTAAAAACAGAAAATAGTAAAGAATTATGTAGCTCAGGGTTGAGTTCTTGATGATCTCTGACTAAGCTCTCTCCACAAAACAGAAAATTGAATTAAAAAGCAAAAAAGACAAAAAAGGGCAGAAATAAAAACTTAACTTGAAGGAAGGGGAGGTGTCACTTTGACCAATATTCAGAAGTATGTTAGGCTATTCCAAAAGCCATTGCATCAGTGGTGCGATTCAAATATTTTTACTACCGGTTCTGTGGGTGTGGTTGGTGGGTGTGACATGGCTTGGTGGGCATGGAAAAAGGTAGGTGCGTCTTATACTCTGGTATGTCTTATACTCCGAAAAATACGGTAATTACCCCTCCTTGGCCCCACCCACGCCCGGCTGGTTTGCCACTCACCTCTTCTGGCAGCTCGATATTCTACAGAATTCAATGTTAAATGCAGCAGAGAGAATGCTAACTTTTCTCCCTCCATTCAGAACGGAGCTGCTGCAGCCTGCCCCTTTAAGGTAGTCCCCAGGAGGGAGGGGGATGGGGGGAGCAGCTGGAATGGAGCCATTTTTGTGAAAGGCAGCAAAATGGGGAAGGGGATTTTCCTGCCTGTCATCCATTCCTCAATCTCAGCACAGACTGAGGGAAGGAATATTCCCCTCCCCATTTTCCTGCCATTCGCGACAAGGAGTGGCTGGGGGGGAGGGGCCAGTGAGGAGCCCCTTGATGTGAGTGATGTCGAGTTGGCCATGCCCACCCAGTCACATGACCTCCCCCCAACAAGCCACGCCCACAGAACCGGTAGAGGAATTTTTTTAATTTCACCCCTGAGTAGGAGTGTATTTGAATAAATAAAGTAACAGCAGGAAAAACTTGTTTAGGACTTCTTCTCAGATGCATCCTTCCTTTATCAGAATTTGATTGCTTTTCATAAGCGAATGAGTGGCCCATTGAGAGGTATTTCATTTGAGGAGATCATATGCTAAGAGAACTATATCTACAATGCTTGATCTCCAGTATCTGTTTGTATTCTTCTGTGAGTCGTGACTGATTGGCGACTTTGATACAGAATCTCAATTAATGGGGAAACACCTTTTGCTGCTTTAAAAGGAGTTACAATTCTTATATCCAACCAAAACCAAACCAACAAGTTAAAGGAAAGCCATGAATTATTCTCCCATTCATTTATCATAAGGTGTGAAAACTTTGTTAATTCTTGGTTATAAAATATGCTCTTAATTTTTCTTTAAAAAAAAGCCTACAATAAGGATAACAATTTATTCTTTTTCAGAATCTATTACATCTTTTCCACGGTGAAACCAAGAGTTTAGAATGTCTTTTCTAAAGAATATATCTATATCAGGGGTGAAATCAAGCAGGTTCTGACAGGTTCTGGAGAACCGGTAGCGGAAATTTTAAGTAGTTTGGAGAACTGGCATACCACCTCTGGCTGGCCCCAGAGTGGGGTGGGAATGAAGATTTTGCAATATCCTTCCCCTGGAGTGGGGTGAGTATGGAGATTTTGCCTTCCCCTGCCACGCCCACCAAGCCACACCCACCAAGCTACACCATGCCTACCAAGCCACACCCACAGAACTGGTAGTAAAAAAATTTGGATTTCACCACTGGTCTCTATACATGAGTCTTCTATAGAATCTTGGTAGATTTCTTTCATATTCTGTGGATGTTTGAAGATCATAAGAAGAATCCTGCCAGACTAAACCAAAGATCCATTTAATCCAGCAATGTACTATTGCTGCAGGGAATCGGATACTTAATAGAAATCAGTAAGATCACATAATCCTTTTGCTAGTGGTTGCGGTATGCAATGAAATGATGCATGCTGCTATACAGTGTGAAAAATGCCATTGGTTTTAATCTGTTGCAGCATGTCTTTTCTTGTAACTCAGATAACGTCAGCCATTATGAACTAATTATTATTACTATCATAATCATTAGGTGCAGTTCAACAAAATTGCACACTTACTAAACCTCTTCTTATGGCCTGGAGCAGCTTTACAGCATGTTTCCTCACTGCTTGTTTTTCTGATCCAAATGCAAAGAAAAGTTAAGACAATAAGGCTGTAATCATATATTTATATGTGTATATTTATTAGGCAGTTGCAGCCATTCTGTTCTGTGGAGTTTAAATCAGCAAAGATTCTGCTATAAGACTAAATCCAAAAAACACACTAATCCCTGCCTTCCCTCACTGAAGGCAGGGAAACAGCAAGAGGAAAATTAAAGATATGACTAGTACTGGTGTACTGATTTTTGTTTACTAAAAAGAAAGGTTGGGCAGCAAGCTACTTCAGAATGATAGTCTCATCAGCTATCATATAAGCAGATGATGCCAAAGATACTTTCCTTTTGGAACAAAATAGCAGGTCTGTAAAAAGGATGGAGTAAACAGTGAAATCATGGGGATTGCCATAGCTGCTGTTTAGCGGACAAACAAAAGCTAATCACATGTTGAATGTGATGTCTCATTTGGCCTTTATTCTGAGCATTCAGGCACAAATACTTTAAAATTGTTCTTTCTTTCTTTCTTTCTTTCTTTCTTTCTTTCTTTCTTTCTTTCCTTTCTTTCTTTCTTTCTTTGCTTTTTAATCATAATGTACGAACTGGGGCTACCACATTAGCATGAGAACAATGAAGATGGATGAATGAGTTTTATCATTTTGCTGCTATTTACTGGTCTTCTGGATTTTTTGCAGCCCAAATATGGCAGCGTACCATGAATAAAGCTTTTAAAATGCATAGATGTCACACTGAGTATTGTCAAGGCTATGATTTTCCCACTTGTAGCATATGGCTGAGAAAAATGGATGCCATTCAACGATGTGACTTACAATGACAGTTCCAAACACCCTGTACAGCAAGAAAAAGTCATTCAAACAAGATGAAATAAACAAGACTACTGGCTCAAGCACTAATACTTACCGTATTTTTCAGAGTATAAGACACACCTTAGTTTTTGGGGAGGAAAATAAGAAAAAAGCTGATTGGCAGGTGGACCAGCCTCCCGGAATACCCCCAATCAGCTGTTCCTACAGGTGAATTTTAGCAACAAGTTCCTTGGTTGTGAGCTCTGTGCCTTGCTTTTTTTTTTTTTGCTTGTTTGCTCTGAAACTCCATTTCAGAAAAAACTTTCTTTTCTGCCTCTGAAAGCCTCCGAAACAGAGCTTCAGAAAAAAAGCCTCTGAAGCTCTGTTTGGGGGCTTCTTTTCTGAAGTGTCATTTCTGATTCTTTTTTCAGCCCCTGAAACCTCCGTTTGAGAAGCCAGGTGGAGCTACATTTGGAGTATAAGACGCACCCGGATTTTCACACTCTTTTTTGGGGGGAAAAAGGTGCATCTTATACTCCAAAAAATATGGTAATTCAAAACTTAAATATTGTGGACACATAATAGGAAGGCCAGAGTACTTGAAGATGCTTGAAAAAATCAAAAGCAACCATAAAAGAGACTGACAGAAAACAAATTGGTTAGATACTATCACTATATAAGCAGGATGTTACCAGAACTCTTAGCGACCCATCTGGTAAAATCATGTCTGTCAGTTTATAAAAAGTTAAAAGTGACTAAATGATTAAATACCAAGAAGAACATCAGGGTACAAGCAGCAATGAAATGCTACCGGTTCGCACCGGTTTGGATGAACCGATAGTGATAAAAACTACCGGTTTGGGCAAACTGGTAGTTTTAAAAAAGCTACCGGTTCATCCGAACTGGTATTTCCAACAATCAGCTGTGCTGTGCAATTTAAAATCGCTAGAAAGCAGGAAATCCTACTTTCTAGTGAATCTAAATCGCACAGCAGAGCTATTCCCCCCTCACTGTTCTACTTACCTTCCCAAGCCTCCTTTTTCCATGCAAAGCTCATGTTTGGCATGTACTGTGCATGCACATGCATGCAGAGTGAGTTTGGTGCGCAGCACACATGTGCGGGCAGCAAATCAGTGGCAAACCGGGGGGGATTTCACCACTGGGTAGAAGCCATTTTGAACCCAATGACACTGACTTCTAAGTGTTCGGTTAAAGAGGGAAGCATCTTGAGGAAGAAGAGGAAGAGCTACTATCAACACAATAGTCAGGTAAAGGGTGCCTGAATCCAAGCCAAATAATAATAATAATAATAATAATAATAATAATAATAATAATGTGAGTAAACAATCTCAAACAAGCCCTTCCCTAGTTCGTACAAAAAAAAAGGAAGGTGGGGAAAGTGCATTCAACTCTTTAAGAAGCTTCTGTTCAGAAAGCTTTACAATAAAATTAGTTCTAACCCTAATCGTAACCTTGACCATATGGCATTAGTTTCTTAGTCAAGTCTATCTTGTAGGACTGACATCAGTTCTAAGGTTGGATTATAAACGAACAGAGGGATAAATGAGGCCAGATGAAATAAACATTCTATTTTACTACAGCACTATATGCATAAATAGATTTTATTCTCGTCAGAAAATCTATTCATATAAACATCTTGTGGGAAGCCACCCACCCCCCCAGAATAATGAAATATTTTGAGGAATATTTAAAAAGGCAGAATATTATATTTCCCTAAAGGAGAAATGGAGAAACATGCTCTTGAAAGACAGAAAGCAGACTTGATCTCCCTGCCCCCAGCAGATACTAAGGCCAGCTTTTAGAAACGCAGATTTGGTAATTCATTCAAGACAGGATATTTTGATACAAAGGCAGAATGGTAAGATTAGCCCTCACTCAAGATCCAACACAGGACAACGCCATTAAGCCACAATAGGAATTACCCAACCCCATTCATTGTATCACCCTCAGAAACCTCAACCAAATTTAGCTCAGACAAACACCTAGGATTTGTATTTTGCCTATAGAGCCTGCTATGACTCCTACATAACCCCTACATGGCACCATGGGAATCTGACAACAGCCAATAGAATACATGGTCTTGCACAGGAATAGGAAGCTCAAGTGCAAAGCCCAAGAGAGGGTATAAAAAACCCTCTCTCTCAACTCCGTTTTGTCAGCTGTGCCAGAACCATGTGCTTGGTGGTTCTGTTCATCATTAAACCATCTTTCCAATCAGCCTCCATGTTTCCAGTGTCTTTCTCCCAGCTTGGAACTGAATCTGATGGATATTTTTTCCCCACAATCTGATACATAATACCAAAACTGGTTGCAAAACCATGGAAAGAACAGTGATTTCTGCAGGCAGGCACCTCTGTAGTGATACTATGGAGCTGTTTGAGAATCTGGGGAAATCAATGGCCTCTTCTCAAAAAAGTGTAGTGACAATGACCCTGTACTATTAGCATGCTAAATAAGCAATGAAACTGTTATGTATGTATCTATTTTGAGTGGGAGTTTCAAATGAAACAGTGTTTTGTGATTGGTTGACAGTTACTGCTAGAAGTGTATATAAGGAGGGCTGCTTTCTTTGCTGAAGTCTCACCCTATATTAAAGAGCTGTTGTCACTTGCTTGCTTGTGCCTCTCGTTATTCCCGCACTATAACATTGGCGACGAAGGTGGGATTGAGGCTACAAGAAGCAGACCAAAAAGAGCTTTGAGTTCAGCCAGGGTGACGAAGCGGGCAATGGAAGACATATTGCAATGTCTGCCTACGTACCGCCCAAGCCCTTCGATCCAACTCGCGAGAAATGGGGATCATATATGACGAGGTTCGAGTGTTCCCTCGAAGCCAGCGAGATGCAAGGTCTCTCCGCTAATCGGAAGAGAGCCCTATTCTTAAGCCACTGCGGGCCAGACGTATTCGAGATGGCTGAATCTCTCTGCGAGCCAACCCCAGTCCAGACTCTTCCCTGGGATGTGCTCCAAGCCACCCTCAAGAGCCACTACGCTCCTGTTCCATCTAAATTTGTACAGCGCTACGCATTTTGGCAACGGGTACAAAAAGAAGGTGAACCGATCAGCGCGTACATGGCAAGCCTCCGCAAAGCCGCCACACATTGCGACCATCGAGACCTGGACGACGCGCTGCTCAAACAACTGATATGTGGCGTACGAGACACAAGACTACAGAGAAGGCTTCTCGCAAAGCCAGATATAACCCTAGCGGGTGCTGTAGACGAAGCCAGAGCACATGAGGCTTCTACGAAGGCTGCCAAGACGCTGCAACGGCCAGCGGCAACCAAAGACACCCCCAAATCCACGCCGGTTCACCGGGAGGAAGCGAGAACCAGCACCGAGGAAGAATCGGACGAGGACGTTTTCCATACAGAGAAAAGGAAAAATGAACAAAAAAACTGCCGAAGAAATTGCTTTAGCTGTGGTGGAGCTCACGAGAGACAATTTTGCAAATACCGAGACGCCGTTTGCAGGCGTTGTGAAAAGAAGGGTCACTTGGCGAGAGTCTGTAGAGCTATAATTCCAAGAAGCTACAACTCACGTGACCAAAACGGCCAACCAGAACCGGCTCGTTCAAAGCAGCCAATCAAAGATGGCGGCACAAAAAACCGGCACGAAAATAAAAAGCGGGAAGCTTTCAGTACAAACATCAACCATGCCAGCACATCGGTGGAAGAGAAGGTCTACGTGAAAGTAGAGATTGAAGGGAGGCCCTGCGAGATGGAAATCGACACCGGGTCTGCCCTGTCAATTACGTCCTGGGCGACCCTGAAGACCATCATTCCCAGCTTCAAGAAAGCCCAACTGACACAGCAAAGAGTTCGTCTACTCGACTACCAGAGGAACAGAGTTCCAGTGGAAGGCGTCGGCACATTCCAAGTCACCTACGGCGACATCCAGAAGGAACTACCCCTGACAATTGTGAGCCAGCTGCTACCAAGTCTTCTAGGCCTAGCGTGGTTCTGAGCCCTAGGCAGGGGTTTCATGGGCGTTCACAGTCTGAACAAACCATCCCTGAAAGAAAGTCTCCTGCACGAGTTCCAGGATGTCTTCGGAGAGGAGCTGGGCAAGTATGTGGGGACCCCTATTTCATTTAATTTAGACCCCAACGTGACTCAGGTCAGGCTAAAGGCAAGACGGGTGCCACTTGCCTTAAAACCAAAAATTGATGTGGAACTGGACAAATTAATTAAGCAAGGGGTGTTGGTTCCGGTTGATCACGCCAAGTGGGAGACCCCAATAGTTACCCCAGTAAAGGCAGATGGGTCTTTAAGAATTTGCGCTGACTACAAGTGCACGATAAACAAGACGTTGCAGCAGAGTGCCTATCCCGTGCCGATAGTACATCATCTACTTCACTCCCTGGAGCCCGGCAAAATCTTTGCTAAATTAGACTTGGCGCAAGCATATCAACAATTGTCAGTTGATGATGCCACTGCTGAAGCGCAAACGATCGTGACCCACCGGGGTGCTTTTAAATGCACCAGGCTGCAATTCGGTGTCAGCGTTGCCCCGGGGTTATTCCAAAGCACCATGAAGCGCCTGTTACAGGGGCTTCCGGGAGTGGTGCCGTATTTTGATGACGTCCTAATCAGCGCGATGAACGAAGGTCAACTGGGTGATAGAGTCAGGCAGGTTCTCACGAAATTTAGAGAAGCGGGACTTAGACTTAAAAAGAAGAAATGCATGATTGCTGTAACCTCTGTAGACTTCCTGGGGTATAGGGTCGATGGAACAGGCATCCACCCCACCGAAAGCAAAGTGAGAGCCATTAGAAACGCTCCCACCCCTAAGTCAAAAACAGAGCTTCAAGCTTTTCTGGGGCTGTTGAATTTTTATTCTATGTTCCTTAGGGATAAGTCTACCATAGCTGAACCCTTGCACAAATTGCTTGGGAAAAACGTTCCTTGGGTATGGGGCAAGGTTGAATCAACTGCATTTAATGCTCTAAAGAGACTTTTGTGAGAGGACAGTTTCCTTATACAGTACTACACTGAACTGCCATTAGTACTCGTTTGCGACGCATCCCCTTTTGGAGTTGGCGCCGTCCTGAGCCATAGACTGCCAAATGGCTTAGAGGCGCCTATAGCATACTACTCTCGAACCCTGTCCAGTGCAGAGAGAGATTATAGTCAGCTGGACAGGGAGGCTTTAGCCACTGTTGCGGGAGTAAAAAAGTTCCATGACTATCTTTTTGACCAGACATTTGAACTGATTACTGACCACAGGCCTTTGTTGGGACTCTTGGCGGGGGACAGGCCTACTCCTATTGCCCTGTCTCCTCGAATGACCAGGTGGGCAATTTTCCTGTCTGCCTACTCGTACCAGCTGATCCACAGACCCGGTCGAACTCTGGACCATGCTGACGCCCTCAGTCGCTGCCCCCTTCCTGACTTAGTGGAAGATCCTACACCTGAGGTTCCTGTTCTTTTGATCGATGTACTGACTTTGGGCCCTATCTTATCCTGCGAGGTGGCAAGGGCATCTACCAAGGACACGGTCATTCTCACTGTGATGGGCTGGGTCATGAGGGGATGGCCGACCAAAGTGGACAATGAGGAATTTCTACCATTTTTTAACAAAAAGAATGATTTGTTGATGCAAAGGGGGTGTCTATTATGGGGCGATAGGGTGGTTATTCCATCACGGAATGCGAACACGGGTCTTGGAGTTATTACATGAATGGCATCCCGGTATCGTTCGAATGAAGGGGCTAGCTAGAAGTTATGTCTGGTGGCCTAACTTAGATAATGATGTCACAGAGTGGGTTGGGAAATGCCGGCCCTGCCAGGAATCCTGCCCAGATCCCCCGGTAGCACCCGTCCAAGAGTGGGAGAAACCAAAAGCGCCATGGGGGAGGATCCAAATTGATTTTGCAGGACCCTTCCATGGGCAAACTTTCTTAATTGTTGTTGATGCATTTTCAAAATGGTTAGAAATAATTTTAATGCCATCCACGACAGCTGAGGTGGTTATTAAGACCCTCAGAAAACTCTTTGCAACTCATGGCCTACCAGATACCCTAGTGTCAGATAACGGGCCGCAATTTACAGCAACGCAATTAGAGGGCTATTTAGCCGAATTAGGAATTAGGCATGCATTATCGGCTCCTTTTCATCCGGCTTCGAATGGCCTTGTAGAGAGATTTGTTAGAACAGCCAAAGAAGCACTATCCCGGTTGGATGCAGCAGACTGGCAGGCCAGAATAGACCAATTCTTGGCAGTACAACATGCCACCCCATGCACGGCCACAGGGTGCAGCCCTGCAGAGTTACTAATGGGCAGAAAGCTGAGATGTGTCTTAGATAGACTGCATCCCAATTACTCCCATGAAAGCTTCAAGGGGGAAAGAGTAGGACTACGACAATTCCAAATTGGGGCCCCGGTGTTCGCCAGAAACTATGCCAATGGGCCGCTTTGGGTAGCTGGAACAATTACAGGGGTCACAGGTCCAAAATCATACACAGTGGACGTAGGACAAAACAAAATTTGGAAACGGCACATAGATCAGTTAAGAAAATGGTTAGATGACGAGGTCTATGTAAATCCACAAATAACTGAGTCTGACTATCACAGTTTTTCCAAAACAGCTACCTCAAGCCCGAGTAAGCAGGAATACTTATCTGACAAATCCTGGCTCCAGCGCTGCCCTGACGAGTCGACACTCCCAGCTAGGGAAAACCACGCCTCCGAAGAAATCCAGGAGGTTCCATTGGCGGAGCAGGAGAGACAGAAGTCCCTCTGACCGGCTCAACGCCTCCCCAAAGACTGAACTGCGCAGGTTGACCCGAGCAAGAACACGCCCTGGTCACCTGCGAGATTTCATTTGTAAATATGTAAATAGATAATGTAAGTGCCTTCTGGGAATGGAGGGGTGTTATGTATGTATCTATTTTGAGTGGGAGTTTCAAATGAAACAGTGTTTTGTGATTGGTTGACAGTTACTGCTAGAAGTGTATATAAGGAGGGCTGCTGCCCGTATTTCTTTGCTGAAGTCTCACCCTATATTAAAGAGCTGTTGTCACTTGCTTGCTTGTGCCTCTCGTTATTCCCGCGCTATAACAGAAACAAATGCATAAAATACAGAGACGTAAATTGTGTTATATACGAAACCAATTATGCTCAAATATAGTAATCACAATATTAAGATAATATGTAATATAGTAATACATGTGTATCTTTATTAATCCTTATAATAATTTCACATAATGAGATTTATTGAAGCTAACAAGTCATAAATTGCTTTTTTGCCACATTTATTATTGAATGAAAAGCTAAATTTTAGTGACAATAATGCATGTGTTTTTTCTGTCCAAGTTCAGGGACCTCCTGAAATCTATCCACAGGCTATAGGACATGTTCGATTAGATGGATGAGACATGGAAATAATAATAGTAGAACTTTGCCCAGAAGAAAAGTAGTAAACACTTTATAAATTCATCATTCTTCATTCTTACTAATATGAATACTGCAGAATTAGAAAAGGTTTAAGTGTTGTTGGATTGTGTTCTTTTTTCTTATTCATATACCCTACCTCATGGATGAAGACTCTTGGCTTTTCAAATATTCTTAAAAAAACAGTTTAAAAAATCCATGTCAGCAAAGCCAAGGACAAGGGATGCTGGGAACTGTAGTTCAGATACATCTGGTAGATCAATTTCCTCATTCCTGTGTTAAAGCTTTGGCAACCCACAATTACAGTACATTCATAAAAGAGCAAAAGCGATTTTAAAATAAAATCACTTCAGTGATATTAACCAACAGACTTGCATGCAGCTGATACAAAACTGAAAATATAATTAAATCCAATTAATTTCAGTATGAAAGTTGCATGTTCTCCAACTGGAATGAACAGGACTTAATTTTTAGCTGGGAGTGTGTTATAGTTAATAACATTAGCTGTATAGTCATAGAAGAAAACAGACCAACCTACCATTTAAATTTCTTAAGGAATTAATAGTTTGAGATTATTAGCCTGGCTGGTAGCCAGATGGCTTGAGATATTATTAAATTATTCAGAGAGAGTTGAAACTGCAGCTTCTTTCTCCCAGCAGTGAATTATATTAGCAGATGGATGATCTGGGCTGATTTCCAAGGTCATCTATGCTTCAGAGGCCTTCAGACTGTCACGGGACTTTCTGGAAGTTTTTCTTTTTAATAAATGTACTTTTTAAGATTACAGCAATAACAGCAAGTGACTTGCAATTTGAAAAGCCAGGGGATTTAAAATGTGTTGTATAACCCAAGTCAAGATGACTAAAAAGTCCCTATCACATGCACATCTTTTCTAGTCAGGAAGTCAACAAATGCAATGCATTTCCTCTGAATCAAAATCTGCATTGAGGCTGAATGTGCTCTTGTGATTTGGCTGTGGTTCCATATAAGCTCCCCAGAGAGGATCTCCATTAAATGCAGCAGGAAACTCACTCAGAAGAAAATTGCCTCTTTTTGTACTTAATAAATACAGCTATTCACACCGGGGAGAGACTGGGCTCCCATGTGACTATTAAAGTGAAGAGACTGTGTAAAAAAGGAGTGGCAATTTTAATTCACCATAAAAAAAGATTTGTTAAATACATAGAGTATTGTTAAGGGCAGAACTCTGCTCTCAAAGTCTATGGCCTGGATGGAAAAATTCACATTGTCTGCTTTTTTTCCCCCCACATGCATTTTCCTCCCCCACCCTCCAGTTAATATCTTAAAAAGATATTTGCCCATTTTGGTAAGATCTGATGGTTTTTTTTAAAAAAAATGAATGAAATCAAATGTTCACACTGTCTTAAATATCTAGTAAGTTTTTAAACGTTTAAAATTTGTTTGAAAAAAGTCTCGATTTGGACTTTTTCAGACAAGATTAAAGCAATGCTTATGTTTTACAGAAGCTTCTCTACAATAAATCATTTCAAAATCTTTGCAAGGGATATTTTTAACCACTCTGATTCATAAATATAAACAAGTTAGTTCAATATTTCCATTTTAAAGACATTTCTCTATGGAACATAGACTGCTGCTTGCCTCCATTTAGTACATAAAATTGAATATCCACAGGAGAAAGGAATTTTGCTTCATCCAACAGGATTTCAGCTAGAATCACTGGTTCAGAAGGGGAAGATAAATAGGCCATTAGACATGTTATGTGCCAATTACTTCTCTTTGTCATCCTCCTTATAACATTTTCTCCTTTGTCATCGAAGCTTTGTTTTGTCCTTATAAAAGCTATTGCTTTTTAACAGAACTATCAACTACAGGTAGTCCTTGACTTATGATCATTCCTTTAATGACAGTTTGAAGTTACAATTACATGGCAAGATGCGATTATGAGACGCACGCGTTCTGCACAAGAGAATTGTTTTTGAGAGAGTGTGCCATGCACAAGACTGCACCGTGCACAAGTGGCTTTGTTTACTTCTTACCGAAACACAACACGGCACACACGCACGCTTTAGACTCACTTCTTTTTTTCCCTTTCAATTTATTTGTGTCCTCCTTCTCATTGTAAAAAAGTTGGTCACCTTAGTAATGTATATATCATCATCAGATCATCATATTCGGATGGTCTTTGGGGGGGCAGATAAACAAAACAGAAGTATCAACCCCCTTTGAACTAGGTCAAAGGAAGGGAATCTTTGGCACAAGGATCATATGCTGATCAGTGAATGTGTTCAAATATGCAGTCAGGCCAGGCTTTTGCTGCAGAACTGGAAAAACCACAGTCCCCTGTCAAACTGAGTTTGCGGAGAATTCCTTTTCAAAACCTCTCAACTAAACAGAATTTTATTAAGCCCCTGGACTTACAACATACTAAAGCTTGTTGTTTCCTTTTATTCAAATTTTTACAGAAAGCATAAACACTAATATAAACTAATACGAAAATGGAAAGAATAGAAAAAGAAAACCCCAGAAAGAAAGTATAAGAAGAAATAGAAGCTTCTGATTTCCTTTGCAGCAAATATAAGTACAGTTATAAAGTTATCTCTTACTCAATGATTACAGAAAAGTTCATTTTTTTTCTTTTATCCGTTGTTTCCTAATCATCAAGTCACAAGTACATTTTCCCCGTTCTATGCAAAAAGCTTACAAGAGATTTCCAGTCAGCTATAAATGTACATATTGTTTTTTCTCTGATCAAAGAAGTTAATTTAGCCATCTCTGAAAATTCCATTACCTTCATCAACCATTCCTCCATTGTGGGTAGTGTTGAAGCTCTCCATTTTTTTTAGCATCTAATAGTCTTGCTGCAGTTATCTTATGCAAAAACTAAGTTCCATGACTTTTTTTCCAGTTGCTTTTCCATCAAAATTGATTAAAATGTTCCTTCATGTTGTTCATATTTCCAGCCAGGATTCAAGGTGCCTTTATACAATTTTTCTGTAAACAAATGCCAACAGGACATCAGTTCATAAACATTCTCTTTAAGATTAAAACATAATATAAATTCCAGCTGCATATTTTCCCATTGTTCCATTTGTATAAATGTAAAAGTTACCCCTGACCAGTCATGTCTGGCTCTAGGGGGCGGTACTCATCTCCATTTCTTAGCTAAGGGAGCCAGCGTTGTCCGAAGACATTTTCTGTGGTCATGTGGCCAGCATGACTACCTTCCCACCTAAATGGTACCTATTTATCTATTCACATTTGCATGCTTTCAAACTGCTAGGTTAGTAGGAGCTGGGGCAAGTAATGGGATTCACCCTGTTGTGCAGCACTCTTGTCATGAACCCAGATTGTCAGCTTTCCAACTGACAAGCTCAGTGTCTTTTAGCTGCTGAGCTATCATATTCTCTTTCCATTTGTATATTGTAACCAAAAAGTTTAGTCCATTTTATCATGCATTCTTTCACTTCTTCTTCTCTCTTGTATTTCAACAAAATTTATTCATTTTAGTAAGAATATGTTCCTCATTAGTACATAATTCTGTTTCAACCCTGGTTTTACATTGTTAAAAACCATAATACATTTTATCCACTTTAAATCTTTCTAAGACTTGTACATAAGAAAACTACTGGCAAGAATATCCTTCTTTTGTTAAGTCTTTTCTAGATTTTATTTTACAATCCCCTTGTAAAACTTCTACTGTAGTACCTCATGACAAATTAAACATTTATGTTTACTTAGCATTCCTCATTTATAAAAGACTTCTTGAGCTGAAAGCCACAAATATGTTTTGAGCAGAACCTAAATTTATATTTATTCCATATTCTAAGAATGACTCACCTAACATTAAAAAAAATTAAAGCTAATTTAATTTGCTCTATTTCTGTTGTTATACCATGGATATCCATGCCACCCAAAAGTCAGGTCATGTCCTTCTAACTCATGTTTCTTACCAACATCCACTCTTTCATTCAAACTAAATAGCAAGTAACAAAATACAATTTCGGTATCCAGTAAATTCAATCCTCCTGTTTCCTTCACATCTTGTAGTACCTTCTATTTAGTTTGTGGTGTTTTATCTCCTTGCCATATAAATTTGGGTCTATCTTTCTGCCATTTTTTAAAATGGTACATCAGTTGTCAAAACAGGTATTGTCTGAAACCAAAATAACATTCTAGGTCAGTGATGGCTAATCTTTTTGTTGTTGTGTGCTGAACACATGCACACCCCGCCCCTGTGCATGCACGCATGACCCCCCGCACCCGATTTTGGGCCTAGTAGGCCTCATATGTTCTATCTTCAGATTTTTGGTTAATATCTTTGTCTTCTGTTTATTAATCTTAAAACCTACCAGTACCCCAAATTCCTTTCATTTACTCATTAAAAGTTCAATCCTCCTTTTTTTTTCTTTTATGTCTTCTGGGATTTTTATTGAGTGTTGTATTTTGTATTTTATTTTTTTCTGAATAAAATAAAAAAATACCAAAAAAAGAGAGTTAAATTCTCTCTAATGGGTCTACCAAAAAGTTGTCTGCATAAGCTTATATGATTCCTGTCGAGTGTCAAGCTAACTCGACATAAAAACGGGGAGGGAGTCCCGGCAGATCCAGTGTTGATGGAGGAGGCTCTCCCGAACAACGACGTTCTGGCTGCACCGTGGCAATGGGGGGGGGGGCACGGGAGCACTGGGGACAGCTATGGACCTTGGTGGTGGGGGTGATAAGCCTGGAATATAGGCGGTCAGTCACCTCGCGGCCGGGACAGGACCACGTAAGTGGAGAGAGAGGCATGCCGGGCTGCTGCAAGGAGAAGGGGCGGCACCTGGAAGTAATGCTGATTGGCCACAGATGCTCCTGGCTTATTTTGATTACTGTTAAAAGGGCGTTGGAAGGCGGCAGCTCCCAATGCCGACTTTATGTTACTTGTAGCGTTCGTGTTCGACTACATCGAGATATGAGAATTAAACCTGTCTACAACCTTGTGGTTTGCCTATGAATCATGTTTACAGCAGTTAAGCCCAGCTCGGTGAGCAAAATACGACAGAAAGTCGGCGTTGCTCTTTCTTTTTTCTTTTCAGCACAAGTCTCAGGAGTTGGTGGATGGGATGGCGGAGGGCATGGACAATGGATCCCCAGCGCTGGTTGAAGTGGCAAGAGGCTGTGACCGCGGAGGTGGCTCCCGACGCAGTGGCCAGCACCAACCCGCCTGTTGTGAGGCCGAAGGAATGTGCAGTCCAACAGGGAGTGGGGGTGCTTGATGTGTCTGTGGGACCAACCAGCGCAAATGGAAGGAAGACATCGTCGGGTGAGTGGTGGCAAAGCCCTGCGCTCACTGAGGCGACCAAAGCCTCGAAACCCTGCCCAGGTGATTCCACTTTCCAGGGGTGGAGAGAACGGTGGTGGGTGGAAGAGGATGAGGCAGAGTGGAGTTACTCCACCGGGTTGGGGTCCTCCACGCTTGACATCCTGCGAGAGAGGTTTGGCGAAGCAAGTTTCCGGGACGCTCCATCGTGGCAACCTTGGGCGGCTGGAGTGGAAGCCCCAGCGACCTGGCAGGGAGGAGGTGTGTCCAGAGCCACGGATACCTGGTTCCATCTGGCTAGCCCAAAATTGCGAATAGCATGAAGCCGGATCCGGCCATCAGACCCGCTTGCAGAGACGCCCATTACCACATTGTTGGGGGAGGCGCTTAGGGGGGTAGACCAGGAGGTCCCTAGTTGGCAAGGCCTGATTCCGGCTGAGTACAATGGCAGCACCAGGCAGCAGCAGGGAGGCTCTAGAAGAGGGGAGGGGAGGGGCACCCAAGAACCTCGACCACCGTCTGGACCATCCCCCCTCTGGGTGGCAGGAAGTTGGGCCCAATGGCAGGTTTGGGGACCCCCACCCCTACAGACCACTTTTGACGGTAGTGCTGACTGAGTGTCTATCTTTTTGAGCCAGGTGCTTAGCTATCTAGACCTTTATGGGCACCTGTATCCCTCCCAATGGTCCATGGTGGTCGCCATCACCAATGTATTGACAGGGGATGCCCGAGACCTAGTAGATGTGGGGTTGTTTCTGGAAGCGTTAAGGAACCGATTTGAAGATGACACCCACACCCAGGTGCTGGAGGGAGAGTTGGTCTCGTTAAGACAAAGGGCATGGTCTGTTAGAGAGTACGTTAAGGAGTTTCGAGCTCTTGCTGGATGGCTGCGGTCTTGGCCCGAATGACTGCTGGTGCACCATTTCCAATTAGGGTTAGATAAGGACATTAGGCAAGCCTGTGTCTACAGAGGCCTGCCACCCCGTTTAACGGAGTGGTTTAAAACCGCCATAGACCTGGACGTTGAGCTAAGGGAATTCAAGACTCGGGGCGCAGATGGGGCTCAATAACGACGGCAAATGGAGAAACCAAGTCCTGGTAGGGTGATGAGCTCTGGATGGAATAGTCCATTCCCGCCCCACTCATCAGAAACAGCAGGCAGAGGCGGCTTTCGTTGTTTCCGCTGCTACCAACCAGGACATCAGGCTCTCAATTGCTCTTTACCCCTTGTTCAGGCTACAGTACAACCAACTGGGACGGCCCGCATGCCAAGGGGCCGTGGACGTCTGGGTCCAGATCACTCCCGCTTAGCTACTCAAACCCCATGTAGCAGCTCACGTTCTACTGCAAAGGAGCTGATGAGTCCCAGCGCCCCTGAAGGAAGTCCAGAGGTCAGAAATGATGGTGAGGAAAGTGACCCGAACGACCCCATGGTAAGTGCGCCAGTATGCCTTTTTGTCATACCGGTAGTGTTACACAATCCACGCACCTCCCAAGTGAGTCATTGGGGGGCGTTGATAGACTCTGGTTGCACCCGATGTTTGATGAGCCGAGCAATAGTGGAGGACCTCGGTTTACGCACTGTACGTTTAAGAACGCCAATAAGGTTCGAACAGATGGACGGCTCTGTGCTGGGGGGCATCCAAACTTATCACTGAACTCGTAGACTTGCAAATAGGGGAGCACAGGGAAACCCTGCGGTTCGTCATAGTGGAGCGGATGGTAGAACCCCTCATTTTGGGATTAGCATGGCTGGACAAATGGAAGCCCCATATTTGGTGGGAAGGCGGGTATCGAAAGCTCCGGATGATGGTCGGCCCTGATCCAGAACCCGAGGAACAGTCGGAACAGGTTGGGGCCCAGGAGGAGGAGGCCGGTGGGTTCCCAGATGTGTATAGCAACCTTACCACCACATAGACCAACAGATTGCGCCATTGAACTGATCCCTGGTGCCAAGCTGCTGAAACCCCAAATATTTGCCATGACACAGGCCGAGATGGAGGAATTGCGGCGATATATCGATAAAACCTTGCAAGAGGGTTCATCCAACCCTATAGGTCACGAATGGCTGCACCTGTGTTATTCAGGAAGAAGAAAGATGGGGGTCTACGTCTTTGTGTAGATTTCCAGGGATTGAACGCAGTGTGCGTTGAATATTTATACCCTCTACCATTACTCAAAGACCTCCTGGCCGTGTTGTCCACTGGGCGGGTATTCAGAAAACTGGACCTTCATGAGGCGTACTATCGTGTGCACATACGGCGAGGCGATGAGTGGAAAACCACCTTTAACTGCCCTTTGGGAAGTTATAAATTCCGACTAATGCTGTTCGGCCTTCAGGGAGCCCCAGTCATTTTCATGCAAGTCATCAATGAGGTGTTACATGAGCACCTCTACAGAGGTGTGCTGGTATATCTAGACAACATCTTGAAGGAGCCTGAGTGGCATAGCAGGCTAATGCCTCCTACTAAGGCAGCATTTAACATCCAGCTGCCTACAATTACTGCGAGTTCTAATCTCACCAGGCTCAAGGTTGACTCAGCCTTCCATTCTTTCTAAGGTGGGTAAAATGAGGACCCAGTTTGTGGGGGCAATAAGCTGACTTTGTATAAAATATACAAAAGTATGAAGGCTATTGCTTAACACATTGTAAGCCGCCCTGAGTCTCCGGAGAAGGGCGGCATATAAATAAAATAAAATAAATAAATAAAATAAATAAATATACACAAAAACGATGGAAGAACATGTTCAGTTGGTACAGCAAGTACTCGACAAGTTATTGGCTGCACACCTCTTTGTTAAATTATTAAAGTGTGAATTTCACCGGACACAACTGGATTACTTGGGCTACTGGATATTGGGAACTGGAGTGGAGATGGATCCAAACAAAGTAAAGACAGTGTTGGAGTGGTAGGCGCCCACCACGAGAAAGCAACTCCAGAGCTTCCTTGGCTTCGCCAACTTCTATAGACAGTTTATTCCAGCATTCGCCCAAGTGGCTTTGCCATTGACAGACCTCTTGCGCACTAAACATCTCGGAGTGAAAGCAAAACCAAGTCAAAGGTTACAGTGGACAATTGAGTGTCAGCAAGCGTTTGAATGGTTGAAGGGTCTCTTCTCTCGGGAACCGGTCTTAAAGCACCCTGACCTGAACCTCATGTTCATCGTCCAAGTGGATGCCAGTGATGTAGCCATGGGCACTGTCTTGCTGCAGAAAGCACAAAGTGGGGTGTTACACCCCTGTGCTTACACTTCCCGGAAACTAACCCCAACAGAGAGAGGCTGGGCGATTTGGGAAAAAGAGGCTTTCATAGTCTGGTGGGTGTTATTGACATGGCGGCACCTCCTGGAGGGGACTGGTACCAAGTTCGAAGTGTGGACTGATCATAAAAATCTACAGGCCCTCCAAACACCCAGGAGGTTATCCCCAAAACAGGTCTGCTGGGCACAATATTTTCAACGCTTCAACTTTGACCTGAAATATGTGCCCAGAGGAAAGAACTTTTTGGCAGACGCTTTGTCATGGATGCCTCAGTATCACAGCAAAAGAGAGGAGTTTGTCCAGGCACTGATACCGGGGGACTAGGGGGACAACTGCTTACATATCACAGAATGTGCTTGGCAGACGGACTTATGTCATGTGATGAATAACAATCCGTGGGCTTGTGTGCACAAATCGCTGTTAACACACCGGAATGGAATCCCTTGGGTGGGACCGCACATTTATGTACCAGCAGCGTTATGCCAATCAGTATTACAACGGTGTCATGACTCCAAGCTAGCTGGTCATTTTGGATTCCTCAAGACGTTACACCTGACCAGGCGACAGTTTTGGTGGCCACAAATGCAAAGAGACATTAAACAATATGTAAAAGGATGCTCCACCTGCGCTACTATGAAGCCACGGTCTGGGCGACCTTTGGGTCTCTTACAAGCAGTGGCTAGTCCTAAAGAGTCCTGGGAGGAGATCGCATTGGATTTTGTGGTAGACCTGCCCCTCAGTAATGGAAGTACCGTCATCTGGACCATAGTTGATCTTTTTTCCAAGCAAGCCCACTTTGTACCCTGTACCAGGTTGCCATCGGCTAGGAGGCTTGCAAAGATGTTCGTTCAACATGTCTGCCGCCTACATGGTGTCCCACGATGAATCATCTTGGATAGATGATTCTAATTCACGGAATCCAATTCACAGCCCAGTTTTGGCGCAACTTCTTGGCACTAATTGGGTCCTCCCAGGGCTTAAGTACGGCCTACTATCCTAATATCAACGGGGCGGCGGAATGTGCTAATGTGATGTTGGCGCGTACTTACACTGCTACGTGTCATATCAGCAAAACGATTGGGCCGATTTGCTACCCTTTGCTGAGGTAGCATATAACAATGCAACCCATCGAAGCACAGGTATCACCCCTTTCAAAATTGTCTGTGGCAAGGAATTTAGGGCTATTCCTGAGTTAAATGACTAGAACCAAGACCAAGTGTCTCCAGAGAAGAGGAGTAGCCAGATAGGAAAAGTCTGGCCACAGGTAAAAGCTGCGTTAACCAAGGCAGCAGAAGAGTATAAAACATATGCCAACAAAAAATGGGCTACCCATAAGCTGTTTCAGGTACAGGATCAGGTGTACCTGTCCACTAAGTACCTATGTGTACAAACCCCATGCAGAAAATTAGGACCCCAATACCTGGGCCCATTCCGAATTCGGAAAGTGATTAATCTAGTTACAGTAATTCTGCGATTGCCACCGTATTTGGGAAAGGTTCATCCTGTCTTCCATTGCAGCCTGCTAAAACCCCTAGAGAACCCAGTGGATCCCAGCCCCCAAGCCCTGTACAAGGCGTCCATTACGAGATAGACAGGGTGCTTGACTCCCAGGTTCGGCATGGGGGGCTATGGTATCTGGTAAAATGGAAAGGATATCCCCTGGCTGAAGCATCCTGGGTAACAACTACAAATCTATATTCCCCAAAGCTTGTAGACCGGTATCATAAAAACAACCCCCAAAAACCCGGTTCCATGCACTAAACTAACCTATCGCTTTCATGTTTTGCATGTGGACTCCTGGTAGAGGGGGCCGCCTGTCGAGTGTCAAGCTAACTCGACATAAAAATGGGGAGGGAGTCACAGCAGATCCAGTGTTGATGGGGGAGGCTTTCCTGAACAATGACGTTCCGGCTGCAACGTGGCAATGGGGGGGGGGCACAGGAGCACTGGGGACAGCTATGCACCTTGGTGGTGGGGGTGATAAGCCTGGAATATAGGCGGTCAGTCACCTCGCGGCCGGGACAGGACCACATAAGTGGAGAGGGAGGCGCGCCGGGCTGCTGCAAGGAGAAGGGGCGGCACCCGGAAGTAATGCCGATTGGCCACAGACGCTCCTGGCTTATTTTGATTACTGTTAAAAGGGCGTTGGAAGGCGGCAGCTCCCAATGCCGACTTTATGTTACTTGTAGTGTTCGTGTTTGACTACATCGAGATATGAGAATTAAACCTGTCTACAACCTTGTGGTTTTCCTGCGAATCGTGTTTACAGCAGTTAAGCCCAGCTCAGTGAGCAGAATATGACAATTCCTTTATAATCTTTATGTCCATAATCCTCTCATTTTGTCTCTAATTCAATATTTCAATAAATAAAATAAACAAGAGGTACACTGGGCAACCCAGACTTGTTCCTTTTTGATATCAAATGGTTTGGTTATGTCCCCATTAACAAAGATTGGTACTAACTATGAAGCCTAGATCTATTTTACCCACTATGTAAATTTCTCTCCAAAATTCATACCTTCAAAACCTTCAACAAAAAAATCCAGTTCAGATTGTCAAAAAACTTCTCTGCATCTTAAAGGATCAATGTGGCTTGTTTTTCATAAAAATACACATTGATCCTCACAAAATAATTCCTGAAAAATTATTTTCAGCCTTCTCAATGAAAGTCATTGTAAATAACTTACAGAATTATTCAATAATGATACTGGTCTCTAATTTCTTACTGAAGTCAAAATGTGTCTCTCTTCAAGTATTAATGTTATATTAGGGTCTTTCCAACTCTCATCTTTCCCCCCATAGAATAGAATTCATTGTATTTTGTACAGGTTGTAAAAGTTTATGCTCACGACACTTAGAATATAAACTCAGTAGTCCATCTGATCCAGGCACCTTTCCAGATTTACACTTTTTAATCGCTTCTGAAATTTCCGTTAGGTTTATAGGTCCATTCATCATTTGCCTTGTCCTTCTGTAATCTGGTGTAAATTTTATTTTCTAAGATATTCATCTATTTTCTTCAAAAAATATATCATGTCCTTTATACAAATTAGAATACAGAGCTCGCCGTCTCCTTTTGATGGATTTGCTTCATTTGCTGTTCAGGGGACCAAATGTTCAATGTTCCTTACATACAGGAAGCAGACTCCTCACCAAGATTTTGGCATTAACAAGGAGCTCAGCTTCTTAATTCATTTCACTTTCCCTGACCTTCTGTGAACTGAAGCAAAAAACAAAAATTCTATTCTTATCCATGAGAACAATGTGGTATGTTTGTTTTGCATACATGGTGTTTCGCATAGTCCACAGCCTGTTCCCCAGTTAAATCTCACCCCTTTGCTTCTTTGTTTGTTTGGCTTGACTGTCCACCAACTTTGCATGATGTGGCACTGAAGCCCTCTTGGCCAAGATGGCTTCGGTGTGTGTATCAACTACCACTACTAGCTTTTAGATCTGCCTATGCAGGTGAATAGAGGAGAGGATAAGAACAAATGGCCTTGACCAGAGATGTGATGGGAGCTTAAAGGGGAAGATGGGATAAGAGTGTTAAGCCAACTGATACCTCCACAGCAGGAAGATGATAAAAGTCTGGGTCAGGCCCTTTAGGAGTTCTGTGGAATTCACTATTAAGAAGTGGATCATTTTTGTTAAATTTGATTTCAGCTCGAATTCAGGCCTGTCAAACAGGTGGCCCTCGGGCCAGATGCGTCACATGCAGGCCATGTCTACCCCGGCTCCACAAAAAAACATCACAATACGTCACGTGACATGATCGAGTTTGACACCCGTGAGCTAGATAATAATAAATCCTGTGCTGAGTACTCTGGAAGTGACCACACTTTATTCTCTTGGAACAAGCATCCATAAATTAGTATGCAATTTTTTCTTTGCTGTAAGCAACGTTACCATAACTGATCAGCACAGGAAAGGAAGTGATAGAATTCATATGCAATGCATCACTCCACATAGTTCCTGTTCTTCGTGAGCAGTGATTTTTCTAGTAATGTCACTTAGTTTATTTACTCATCTTCATATTGGGAAAACCTCTGACTGGATTGCACCAGCTTTCATTCTTCTGGTGAAGAACCCTTGCATGCTACAGAGAATTCTAAGAGAACATTTCCTGGCACATCCAGTGATCATTTGGCTAAAAGAGCATCTTGCAATATTTAGAATTTCCCTGCATTTGGGCATCACAAGTGATGTATCTGATAACATGTCTTTCAGAAAAAGTTTCCTGGCCTTTCATTACTGATTATCCCAGACCCAAGCTAAAGATGGGTCATCTTTTTCTCTTTCTGTAGAAGAGTAGCAATCAGAATAGAGACCCAAAAGGCTGGAGATGGTTTCAATCACTATTGCAATTTGCTATTGTCCCAAGCCAAACCATTCTACATAACCATAATTTATATTGACAAAAATAATGCAGATTTTGAATTATGTACTTTCACATTCATTAAGAAGGTCCTGAATTCTTGGGGGAGCGGTGGGAGACACTAAATTATTAGGGTTAAGCATAAAATGACACATTTTAAATCTGAATGCACTGGTTTTGGGAGTTATAATCTTCTAAACGGTCACAAGAGACAATATGAATGTGATGCCACCCAAATTATATGGTCAATTTCTTCTAAATCTTTTCCTAAAATGGGGGTGGTTTCAAGAAGGGATCCGAGCAGTTTTCTTTTGAGAGGCTATACCATGCTTACAATGATGTTGAAACTCACATAACCAAATTATTCTGTGGCAGGGGTATCAAACTCGTGTTGTCACGGTGGCGTCACATGATGTATTGCAATTTTCCCCCCTTCACTAAACCGGGCATGGGCATGGCCAACGTGTGACACATCTGGCCCACAGACCATGAGATTGACAGCCCTGTTCTGTGGGGTTGTGTGAGGTGGTATAGGTAACATACAATGGAATGGAATGGAAGTAGAAAATCTTTTAGAGGCAACCTGCTCCCATCCCATTTTTGAATCAACTGGGCAGCTCCTTAAACCAAGCACGACTTTTCCCATCATGGTGTGGTAGTAGATTTGGGGACAATAGAGTCACTTTACAGAGCAGTCAACTGGTGTTGGGTGGGCAGCCCACACCCTTTACCCCTAGAATCCAAATCACTACCCAGTCTGGAAGTGTACATATATAAAATCAAAACCATTTGTGATTTGGTATCTTCTGTCCTACGGAAGGTAGTATTTGGGTTATTAGTTGCAAAGAAACATTGACCGTTATTTTCCAGTTTCATAGAAAACAGGTGAGATATGGACATTGTCCTATGAACTAATTAATAAAATTAATAAACATTACATAAATATTTAATTTTCGGGATTCAGAGACACTTGCCTTGTGACCTGACTGAAGGATATATTTTTTTCCTCTTATAGGCTAAATGTACTTTCTTCAGCTGGCTAAGTCATGGTCTCCAGGCCAACTCATGGAGAAGCAAATGTGTTTATTTTCTCTCTCATAGCCAAGTTCCAACCATTTTGCAATGGCTGTCAGGCCGCCACTATGCATCCCTGGAGTGCCCTCTCTTGGCCTCAGCACTAGTAGAAAATTGACATTATTGGTCATGGCGGAAATTTCTGTGGGCACAACTTGGAAGCGCTGGTATTGTGCCATTCTGCTGCCTCTCTGCTAACCAAGCAATGCAACACCTATGACATTTATAGATTTTTTCCAGCACTTCCAATTAAATCAGTGCTATTCTCATACCACTTTCCTACAACTATGTTTTTTACAATGATTGCTTTTATCCAAATACCTGAGAGCTTTTTAGATACTCAGGTTTCAGGTACTATAATAACTGAAATGGATTAATAGGGTATTTTTTTAAGTATACCGGAATTTTTCATATAATGCCATATAAAGACCTTCATCTCCATCCAATTTTTTTTTGTTTGCTAAAATGTTGCAAAATCAGCAAAATCTAATATTTTTAATGAGATTTCTGCATTTGTACCTAGTCGCTGTTCAAGATGGTCATGAGCTGGCACCTGAGGTAATTTGGTACAGTTTCTCTGAGGAAATCTTCATTATATCTTAAGGTTTCTATGCATTTTTTTAACAACTAGCCGTTGGAAGCATTCAGATTGATTTTGGTGATCGTTTTTCTTGAGAATCATGTGTTGCATCTTATTCTTGTGTTTACAAACACAAGAATAATTCTTATTCACAAACCTTATTCACAAATATTCACAAGTATATTCGCAAATATACTTGAAAGCTTGTTGACCTGTTGTGCTTGTTCATTGGAATATTTGTACATGTTGGCTCTAGCTACTGCAGGGACCCAGATTTATACTTTAAAATAAAGGTCCTGAAAACTTGTGAAGAACTACAGTTTCTTGGAAAAGAGAAGAATTGTTTGTTAATAAGTTACGGGCACCCTTTGGCTGACATCTCTCTAACTTCCCATGTCTTTTAATTATTAACAGCAGCTTCTCCACTGCATTACTGTTTGAAAGCTAAAGAAACTGCTTGCTTGCTCACCATGTTAGATACCAATACAAACATAGCTAATGTGGCATAGCCATCTTGTCTATCCTGCCCATTTAGACATCAGGGAAATTAGGCTTATTCGGAAATTGGAAATGTTTCTTAAACAATCTCAGTTTGATTACAGGGGTGGGTAAGGCTGCATTTTGTCTGGAATAAGTATTCCAGTATTGAGCACAAAGACTTAGGGAACTGTCTTGGTGTCTTGGAACTGTCCTAGAAGGAGGTGGATCTGACATAAAGATTCTCCCTCCCTGGGCTCTCTTGGATGGAAGCTGTGACTGTGCAGTGCCAGGACCTATAGCAGTGTTGGCTAACTTTTTTGGTACTGAGTGCTGAAACGGCAGCACGTGCACAGGGGAGAACCAGAAACTGGAAAAGCAGCTCCCCGGCACGCATGTGCAGGAGCTCTGGAAACTGGAAAAGCAGTTCCCCAGTGTGCATGCACGCACCGGGAAGCTGAGCCTTTGGTTTCCGATGTGCGCATGCATGTCAGTCACCTAGTCTTCCGGTTTCTGGCACGTATGCGCTTGTGAAGACAGCTGGCTGGCATGCATGTGCACCCCGGAACCTGGAAGAGCAATGGGCGATGATTGACTTGCTCAGAGACGGCTCTGTGTGCCACTTGTGGCACGCGTGCCATAGGTTCGCCGTTACGGACCTATAACATGGGATGAAAAACCTGATAAATGCAAATAAATGGACAAATAAGCAGGACAGTCTAAGTCCCTCATTATATTCTGGATCAGCATTTCTCAACCTTGGCAGCTTGAAGATGTGTGGTTGTCAAGCTGCCATAGTTGACAAACACTTCTGGACACATGGAGAAGGGTGGATTTTGGGAGAAAGAAACATCCCTGTGTTGCAGGGCCCAGATTACCACAGCCACCTGGAGATTGCCCAAGAGAGAAAGGAATGAAAGGAAGCAGAGAAGAAGAAAAACAAGAAGAAAATAGGTAGTGAAAGAAATAAAGGAACTATGAAGTTGAAGAGGAATGGCAATAAAGGAGAATATTTGTAACTCAGGGTTGAAATGAGGGGTTCTTGGTACTTTCTGAGCTTTCTTTCTTTCATGCAGATGTTTCGTTACCCAAACTAAGTAACTGCAACATCATCAGTGCTGGAAGATGGATGGATCAAGGCAAGGAAACAAGTGGGCCTATGAATTTGGCAAAAAGGAGAAGCAAAGGAGACCGGAAGGACTGAAAACTTGAAGCAACCACAGAAATACATTCAGCCCAGCATCTTTGGGGAACATTTCAATGTACCAAATATTTATCGGGCAAGTTAACAATCACATAAATATCTCACCTGAGGGGAAAAAAAGGTTCGTTAAAAAAAAGAAAGAAAAAGAGAAGAAAAAAGAAGACCTTCCTGGCAGAATCTAAATGTTCTGCTACACTTCCTCCTTTTTGGCATCCCTTGTGGGAATGTTATTTCAACCAGAAAAAAAAAAAGCAGCAGGAGAGCAACCCAATTTCTCCTTCCCCTTTTTGATAGCTCTTTGGGGCTCCAGTTCATAGTCTATCCAAGAAATTACTTCAAGCTTTGAAGGCAAAGAGGGAGGGAGGGGATCGCAAGAAGGGACTGATTTATACATATGCAAATTTGAAAAGGCAAATGCAATTGCTTCTCTTTTTAACAAGTCTAGTCTAATACTTACCACAATACTTCATTTGAGTTTCCCCATGAGTCAAAGACAGCCCCAGGAGAAAGTCATTTTTATACCAAGAAGAACACTGAAAAGGAAAAGAAAACCAAGAAAGAGTTTCAACCCAAGGTCACTTGCACTGAACTGTTTTCATCCCCATCCATTCAGCAATCCAACTACTGCACAGATTTCCCCAACCTGGGTTCCCTCCAGATGTCTAAGGACTATGGCTGCCAGAAATTAGTCACATTGGCTAGGAATTCTCATAACTGTAGTCCCTACATATTTAGAGGGAATCAGCTTAGGAAATGACAGAATACTGTCTCTATTATTAATAGTCTAACTTTCTTTTAAGGGTTTATTGCCTACATAGTTTCTGCGGTATTTTTGTAAGGGAACGGGATATTATATTGTTGTCATTGGAAGCATTGTTATCCTGAGATACCAGGGTGGGGATATCTCTCTGCTAAATTGGGTTGTAGAGACAAGTTTGGGATCCTAATGGGAAATTGTGCGAGGACTTGCTGCCTCACACAATTCCTCCCTGAGCTGTTGCAGCTAGTCTCCAGGCTGCGGGTGGAGAACCTCCATCTCCTCCTACTGGAGAATTTCCACTTCTGTGATGCGGGGGACAATTCTGGCAGGAATTCATAGCCTCCACGTCAACTTTGGGCTCATATCAAGTAATCTGACTCATGTACATTAGATGTAATGTTTGCCTCTGAGCAGCTGTTGGGGTATGAAGGGGATTTCCACCACTCCTTTGTTATGGTCAGATCACACCCTGAGCCTGATGTAATTGATAGCCAATTTTGACCTCCATGGAAAAAGTAAACTTATTCAGATGATCTGTCCCAGGAACCAATTGGATCCAAATGGCTTCCCAAATGCGATTGTCTCAGCTCTACAGCAAACAGCTTGGTTCAGTTGAACACTGGCAATGGGAGGCATGATTCCCTTGAGCAGCCCTTTTCTATTTGACAGTCCCCCTTAGCTCCTCTGGGAAATGAAGGGACACCTGGAGCACTGATGGGAGAAGACAAAAAGTAAACCTGACTGAAGATGTGTATGTGCCTATGTCCCAGCCTATTCAACAGCAATAAGATTGGTAAAGCATTGTAACTTCTTCCTTGGGAGGCAGACGGTCATCCAATGACCTTTTAGAGAGAAGCCACCCTCACAATCTCCCACCAGACCATGAGGTAACCAGTTTGCATAGTATTTGGTCAAAAAAGCTGCTCCAGGCTGAAGGCGGAGAACCCATACCTCTTGGCAATGGGGAAGTTCCATGCCATGGGGACTATTTCTGTCAGGAGTCAGGAATTCATTATCTCCATAGCAACCATGACTTCTCTCTTGCAATGTGTAGTCTGACTCAGGTACATTGAATCTCATTTGTCTCTGACAGTGGCCTGTGATTGGTGGACCCCTGTTGACCTCTGAACTTGAGAGAAGTGAATAAGATGTTTTCTAGGCTTTCCTCTGCTGCCAGTGGGCTGGATCTATGTATCCTTTGGCCTAGTCAAGAGGTTTTCAAAGCCTCTTTAGAGAACTGTTGGCAGCCTTGAAAGAGGTGGTGGTGCACCGTCCTCTGAAGAGCCTGTTTCTAGATCTGGTAGACGTAGACAACTATCACCTGGTCTCCAATCTTCCATTTTTGAGACAAGTTGGTGAGATGGCAGAACAGCTACACTGTACTAAAGTCGAAAGAGATTATCTGGATCATGTACAGGCAGAGTTCAGGCCGGGATATGGGATTGGAAAGATGGCATTAGTCCCTCTAAATCAGGGGTGTCAAACTCAAACCCCAAATATGGCCCACGGGGTGCTTAGATTTGGCCAGCAGGGCCACCCTGGAAACAGCAAAGGACCAGCCCACAGTGCCTTTGCCAGCAAAAACAGAAGCCCGGAAAAGCTCCATTTTTTTTTTTAACTTATATGCCGCCCTTCTCCGGAGACTCAGGGCGGCTTACAATGCATCAAGCAATAGCCTTCATACTTTTGTATATTTTATACAAAGTCAGCTTATTGGCCCCACAATCTGGGTCCTCATTTTACCTACCTTAGAAAGGATGGAAGGCTGAGTCA
Source organism: Ptyas mucosa (assembly GCA_012654045.1). Lineage (NCBI taxonomy): Eukaryota > Metazoa > Chordata > Lepidosauria > Squamata > Colubridae > Ptyas > Ptyas mucosa. The sequence continues at coordinate 4,847,032 of WNWU01000034.1, read as the reverse complement.
ACCTTGAGCCTGGTGAGATTTGAACTTGCAGTAATTGCAGGTAGCTGACGTTAATAACAGTGCTTTAGTCTGCTGCGCCACCAGGCTCTTTCACTGGCAGAGGGTTGCAGGAGACCATTGTACCCTAAAACAGAGCTCGGGAGTTGGTTTTCACTGGCAGAACACTCAGGCCACCACAGATGCCCCCATACACAAGTGAATTGAGTTTGACATCCTGCTCTAAATGAATACCTTTCTTAGGAGTTGAATGGGGATTGTGCATTTCTCCTCATCCTCTTATATTTCTCAGTGACTTTTGATACCATTGACCTTGGTATTATCCTGGTCTGCATGCTGGGATTTGAATTGGAGGCACTATTCTGCACTGGTTCCTCTTCTTCCTCAGAGGTGGTTTCAGTTAGTAGTAGTGGAGAAGGAGCGAGTGGTTTGGTGGCCTCTATCATTTGGGGGGCAGCAGACTTTGGTCCTCTCTCCTCCCCCTTTTAACATGTGTATAAAGCAGCTGAGAGAAGACCTCCAAGGTCCCTTCCAACTCTGTTATTCTGTTCAGTCATTTACAATTTGAAATACATTATCACAACAACTGTACTGTTGACCTATACATTGCTATCTGGCTATAAGGAATCTTCTGGTGCCTGGAAGTCATAAAGGACTGGATGGCAGTGAATATGCTGTGGTTGGACTGATACAAGACAGAGGTACTGTTTGTACCCTGAGATTTTCTATTGACTCCAGTGTTAACTCTGGACAGGTAAGGACTTCCTCTGAAGAAGTAGATTCCCAATTTGGGGGGAAGGGGGGATGGGGACCCTTTTGCACTGATAGCTTGCACTGAGCAGCAGGTGGATGCCGTAGCTTGAAGATTACTTGCCCTGCTCCAGCTGGTGATTAGTTGTGATCTTCCCTGGTGCAAGGGGGTAGGGTGCTTTGATAAAATAACTCACACCCCCCAATTTAAGTACAATACTGCAATTGGCTATATAGCAAGGATGTCAAACTCAAGGCCCAGGAGCCAGATCCAGCCTGCAGGGTGCTTAGATCTGGCCCGCGGGGCTACCCTGGAAACAGTGAAGGACTGACCCACAGTGCCTCTACCAGTGAAAACAGAGCTTGGGAGGGCTGTGTGTGGCCCTCCTGAGCTGTTTTCACTGGCAGAGGGTTGCAGGAGGCCGTCACAATCAAAAACAGAGCTTGAGAGCCAGTTTTCGTTGGCAGAGTACTCAGGCCTCTACAGGTGCCCCCAATACAAGTGACATCGAGCTGGCTATGCCCACCCTGCCCACACACACACCAGCCCCCCCCCCAGGGTCAAACACAACTCTGATGTGGCCCTCTATGAAATCAAGTTTGACACCCCTGCTTTATAGATTACTCTGAAACTGGAGTCTGCTTTTAAGTGGTTCCCTGAATTGTTAATAAATTGCTTATTTTAAAGATACTTTTGGTTGTCGTTAATTAGCCAGCTGGATTTTTTTTTCTGGATAGATTTAATCATCATCAGTATCTCTAAAAGAATTTGGAGGAATAGCAACCGCACTTCTGTAGTAACTCAAAGCACAAGTTTAATACTTTATCTTTTTACTTCTAAAAGGCCATGGAACCAAAATAAACAAAACATTCTTTTTTCAGAGAAGCAAGCCATCAATGTCTTATATAACTGAGTCCTCGTAGAGGACAAAGAAGTAAGTGTTTAATCTTTGTCATGGGAATCTCAAGGGGATGGTGAGAAAAAAAATACTTGTCCACAACAGCTTCACCTGGCAAAAAAAATGCAGCCAGCAGACCGATTTCTTTAGCGTAATTTTCAAAGTTAAATTTGCAATTCAGCATCCTTCATATGTATGAACTGGGATAATCTATATAATCTAAATTTAGGAAATCTAGGCATTATAACTGGCAATTCTATGAGTCTGGCATTCTGAAGGGCATCAGGTTGGAGATTATAACAGGGGAATTAGGTGGATAGGAGAAGATGAAATGTAAGTTTATATGAGAGAGATCTGAAAGATGGTGGAGGGGGTGACCCACGCCTCTTCCATGCTTCTCCCACACTGTCAGTTTGCTTCCTATTACTTCCTTTTTATCCCTGTTGTGAGAGTCTCCTTTTTAATTTCTATCATCCCCTATGTCCAGTGCTGGGATTCAAATAATTTAACAACCAGTTCTCTGCCCTAATGATCTCTTCCAACAACCAGTTCACCAAACTGCTCAGAAAGTTAACAACCGGTTCTCCCGAAGTGGTGCGAACTGGCTGAATCCCACCACTGCCCACGTCACCAGCATGCAAACTCCACCTTTGTCAGTACATTAATTTCTTTCGACCCTCTGAATCGCAGGGAAATAATGGCTTTCACCTTCTGTTCCACAGAGCTATTGTTGGATTCTTACATTCTTGGAACTTGGTTGTTAACAGGTTAGGTAACGTCAATGCAATAAGAGTCAGAGAGTGTGGTTTATCACATTCTCATCAAAACTAACAGGGCAAGTTACTCTATATAAACAGCCAATAAATTCCGGTCTCCTTCACGCCAATCTTAAAAAAACAAGGTCAGAGAACCCAACAGTTCAATCTGAACGAATATATTTTCTACTATTGGAACAGAGCTATTAGTTTTGTGGCCTCCTAAAACCTTGCTTTGAGGTAGGTAGTATTCCCAAGGCGGAATGGGACACAGCCAACTCGCCACAGCTAATTCTCTGCCAGACAATTGAACAATGCAATTTAATTATTTAATATAAAATTTAAAAATATTTTAATTTTTGTCATTCACATTTCATTTTGTCCCTCCTTTGCCATTTTTAAAAAATGATTCTATTCCAATGTTCCTTTGACATTAGTGTAATTCTTTTTTTAAATAAAGTTTTTTTTTATTTTTTAAGACAAACATTTAGTACATCATTCATCTCTTCCATGTGACATTTCAGTGTTATCTTCCAAAATTTCTTCTCTTCTCTGTCTCTTCTGTCTTCAATCTCACCAAGTCCATTGCAAAGGTTTTCCATTAATATAATAGTCTAATTACAACAAAAAAATTTCTTCAATCTCTTTTAAAACTTATTTATATCTCTTTTCTAACCAATAGTAAAATTTATTCCATATCTTAAAATATTCTGAATCTTCTCTTTCCTTTATCATCATAGTTAATCTATTCATTTCTGCGCAGTCTGATTTTTTTTTATTACTTCTCCCTCTGATGGTATATTCTCTGCTTTCCAATTTTGTGCATAAACAATCCTTGCTGCTGTTATTACATGTATAATCAAATATATATTATCTTTACTAATTTTCTCTGGTAAGATACTCAATAGGAATAGTTCTGGTTTTAAGTCTATACGTTGTTGTAATATTTCCTCCACCCATAAATAATTTTATTCCAGTAGCTTTTTGCTTCAGGGCATGTCCACCACATGTGGTAATATGAACCTGGTAACTGGTGGCATTTCCAACATTTAGCTGATTTATCTTTAAACATTTTGCCAGTTTCTCAGGGGGCATATGCCATCTATAAAACATTTTGTATTGATTCTCCTTGTATGGAGGAGATGTGGATATTGTTAATTTGATATTAGTGTAATTCTTGTCGAGTTGGCTGTAGCTAGTAGTCCTGCAGCGAGTTGGCTGCACCAAATTGGCTGTGGCGAGTTGGACGTGGCGAATTATCATAGACCCTTCCCAGGGTGCTACACATTTTTTTTTCCCTAGCAAGCAAACCCAGCCATATATATGACCATGTTGCAAGATCATGACACAGCAACATCTCACAATAGCTAGAAAGGATGGGAAAAATAATGGCGAGGCCTCACAGCGGCCCCTGCACTTTAGAAGAATAGAATAGAATAGGATAGGATAGGATAGGATAGGATAGGATAGGATAGGATAGGGTAGGGTAGGGTAGGGTAGGGTAGGGTAGGGTAGGATAGGATAGAATAGAATAGAATAGAATAGAATAGAATAGAATAGAATAGAATAGAATAGAATAGAATAGAATAGAATAGAATAGAATAGAATAGAGAGAGTTGTAAGGAACCTTGGAGGTTTTCTAGTCCAACCCTCTACTTAGGCAGGATACCCTATACCATTTCAGGCAAATGGTTATCCAATCTTTTTTAAAAAAACTTCCAGTGTTGGAGCATTCACAACTTCTGGAGGCAAGTTGTTCCACTGATTAATTGTTCTAACTGTCAGGAAATTTCTTCTTAGTTCTAAGTTGCTTCTCTCCTTGATTAGTTTCCACTCATTGATTCTTGCCCTGCCCTCAGGTCCTTTGGAGAATAGCTTGACTCCCTCTTCTTTGTGGCAGCCCCTGAGATATTGGAACACTGCTATCATGTCACCCCTAGTTCTTCCATGTCACCCCTAGGAAATCATAGAACTTGGGAACCAAGAGTTTCTACAAATGATGGGAACCATTTGTCTCTCTGTATAGAGAAAACACAGAAAAATTATTGCTGCTGTGTTTCCTTTGTAGCACCAAATGCGCTGAATAACTTTTTAAGGGAATCAACTCAGTGAGCAAGGCATACTGAAAGCCTCAAGATGTCACAGGCACACACAAGGGCAGTACCAATTAGTCCTTGCAAGTGAAATGACCTTTGAAAAATGTAGTTAGAGCTTAATAATAGCCAGCCATTGTGTCTTCAAATGCAAGTGATCTGGCACACGTATTTCTGTGTTCCAGCAGTTTTGTTGCAATCTGAAGCCTACTAGAAGTTAATCCCATTCTGTTTGTAAACCTTCTCAAGAGTTTTGGTTAGATTGTTACAGCTGCGGGCTTATGGCTTCAACTTCATGCCAGGAGAGATTTTTATTTCTTTCTTTTCCATGATCTTGTTTCATCTTAGTGAAGGCTTTTGAAGAACATTGAAACTCAACCTCTATTTTGTAATATTTTGGTTTGATCGGACATAATAAAGGCCCAGCCACAGAGCAAGATCTGTGGGGTTGTTGGGGTTTTTTTTTTGTAATATTTGCTTCTGTAAAATGTAAGTGCCAAAGCAGTGAGAAAACCCACCTTCAGGACAACAGAGCCACTCATCCCCATCAGATTCTCATTGTTTCCATGCATGCAATTTGTATCAGTCCAGAACCAAATTTGCTCCTGTGATTTTCAGCCCATCACATGTATTTGGCAGCTGGACTGATTTATTCCTGGCTCAGCCACTATGTCATCTACGCCACAAAAAGTGGTTTGCAACCATTACATTCTACAGAACTAGTTGGTGGGTCTTTCTTTCTTTCTTTCTTTCTTTCTTTCTTTCTTTCTTTCTTTCTTTCTTTCTTTCTTTCTTTCCTTCCTTCCTTCCTTCCTTCCTTCCTTCCTTCCTTCCTTCCTTCCTTCCTTCCTTCCCATCTGACCCATTCAGATTTGTTCAACTCATTTACAGAAAGAGCTGATGTAGTTCCCATCTTTAAAAAAGGAAAAAAAAATAGATCCAGGAAACTACAGACTTATCAGCCTGACCTCAATACCAGGGAAGATTCTGGAAAAGATAATCAAGCAACGAATCAGTGAACACCGAGAAGCAAACAAAGTAATAACCAAAAGCCAACCTGGTTTTGACAAAAATAGATCATGCCAGACTTATCTTATTGCATTCTTTGACAAAGTGACAAAATTAGTGGACCAGAGAATGATGTCGATATAATTTACTTAGACTTCAGTAAGGCATTTGATAAAGTAGACTATAACCTACTACTAGATAAAATAGAAAAATGTGGGTTAGACAGCATCACCACCAGATGGGTTCATAACTGGCTTACAAACTGCATCAATGCGTAGTTCTCAATGGAACTGCATCTACATGGAGGGAAGTATGCAGTGGGCTCTCTTTTAGGCCCAATACTCTTCAACATCTTCATCAATGATTTGGACGAGGGGATAAATGGGGAACTCATCAAATTTGCAGATGACACCAAGCTAGCAAGAATAGCCAACACTCTGGAAGATACGCTTAAGATACAGACGGATCTTGACAGACTTGAACAATGGGCGCTATCTAACAAAATGAAATTCAATGGTGAAAAAAGTAAGGTCCTACATTTAGGCAAGAAAAACAAAATGCACAGATACAATATATGTGGTACCTCGCTCAATAGTAGTAACTGTGAGAGGGATCTTGGAGTCCTAGTGGACAACCATTTAAATATGAGCCAGCAGTGGGTGGCAGCTGCCAAAAAAGGCAACACAGTTTTAGGCTGCATAAACAGAGGGATAGAATCAAGATCACGTGAAGTGTTAATACCACTTTATAATGCCCTGGTAAGGACATACTTGGAATACTGCATCCAGTTTTGGTTGCCACAATGTAAAAAAGATGTGGAAAGAGTACAGAGAAATGCAACAAAGATGATTAGGGGACTGGAGGCTAAAACATATGAAGAACGGCTGCAGGAACTGGGTATGACTAGTTTAATGAAAAGAAGGACTAGGGACAGAGGTAGGGTGCACTTACATTCACAATGGGTTTGCTGGTTGTGAGCACACATGCGCACTCGCTTTGCTTGTGTACACCCCTTTGGGACTGAAACAGAGCTTCAAACATGCCGCTAATCAACAGCAGGGGCGGCACAGAACTCAGCTGGGCAGCATGGGTGAGGGGAACAAGCCAGAAAGTTAGTTATATATGGAAACCATAGCACAAGGGCGGGTGGGCGGGCCCGGCCAGTGATCACAGCTAAGGGTTCGCCAGAACCCATGTGACCATGCAGCAGCCCACCACTGACTAGGAGTGACATGATAGCAGTGTTCCAATATCTCAGGGGCTGCCACAAAGAAGAGGGAGTCAAGTTATTCTCCAAAGCACTTGAGGGCAGGACAAGAAGCAATGGGTGGAAACTAATCAAGGAGAGAAGCAACTTAGAACTAAGGAGAAATTTCATGACAATTAGAACAATTAATCAGTGGAACAACCTGCCTCCAGAAGTTGTGAATGCTCCAACACTGGAAGTTTTTAAGAAGAGATTGAATAACCATTTGTCTGAAGTGGTGTAGGGTTTCCTGCCTAAGCAGGGGGTTGGACTAGAAGACCTCCAAGGTCCCTTCCAACTCTGTTATTCTATTCCTTCCTTCCTTCCTTCCTTCCTTCCTTCCTTCCTTCCTTCCTTCCTTCCTTCCTGTCATTGCGTTCTTGTATTTCCCAGCTGAGCTGTCATTTTTGGTCT
>WNWU01000034.1:4803654-4828108 GCA_012654045.1 Ptyas mucosa | reverse complement strand
CCCTCCCTCCCTCCCTCTCCCTCTCCCTCTCCCTCTCCCTCTCTCTCCCTCCCTTCCCCTCCCTCTCCCTCTCTCTTTCTCCCTCCCTCTCCCCCCTCTCTCTCCCTCCCTCTCTCTCTCTTCCCCCCCAAATATGTTTTTTCTAGAACTCTAGAGTGCATTTTTTTTCTCCACTACAGTGTTGTGATGAAATGTAAAAGCCTACAACCCTCCTAATTTGTAACTATACAACATTTTTTTAAAAAAATGATTTATATGCCGCCCTTCTCCGGAGACTCAGGGCGGCTTACAATGCGCTAAGCAATAGCCTTCATACTTTTGTATATTTATACAAAGTCAGCTTATTAGGTTTGTCTAGTACATTTCTTATGATGTGGGATATTGGAAGTCTCTACTAGTGAAGTTAGGGTTAGGGTTGGAACAGAACAAGCAGCTTGATTTTCAGCTTATGCTGTACCCCAGTGAAGTAGCTTGCTCCAAGAGACTGTGAAGTAGCTTGCCTCTAGAGAAATGGGTACTTTGTCCAATGTTTCAGAGGCTACTTAAAATGGAGCTTCTCTGCAAAACTTTGAATTGATTAATCTATGATTTTTAAGAATGGGGCCATGCTCATTTAACACAGGCACTGGGGTTGAAATTATATATTGATTTGAATGTCTATTGGTTTTATTTTCAGTTTTGTGAGATGCTGTGAGTTTCTGAGTGGTGTAACAATGCAGCAAACAAAGAAATGATCACACTTGCAGCTACAATCAGATGCCTGGAAATACTAAGAAACTAAGGCTTTTTAGATTCCTAAAAAAGGTGAACCACAAATTATGGCTGACATACTGTACCAACTTCATCTTCAAAGAGGTTCCAAATGATCCCTTTCATTGTCAAATGCCCTGCCTAAATGCATCCAATAGGCTACCATGGGAGAGAAATGCTAGGTGGATGGGCTTTTGGCCTGAGCAAGGAGTCTGCCTTGTGATCTTATGTTTGTGTGCTTCGTTTGGGCAATGGAAGGGGTCTATAAATTATTGTGTCTTCTGGGTGAGACACCAGCAATTTTATGAGCTAATTAGCAGAATTACATTTAATAAACGGGTGAGGGGCAGTAATAAATATAGCAGGCACTGACAAAGTCAGTTTCCCTGGAAGAGCCATATGCAGTGCCCAGCTCTGAGAAATATCCATTGTATAATTTCTCAAGCCTAGAAAGAGAGTTTTACTGCTTGCACACTGAAATAAAAACACCTATCAAAGGTGTCCCTGCATCTCTATGTAGAGAATCAAGACAAATGTACCTGGACTATTTTATTTTGTAAAACATATTCTACTGCTTTTAAAATGTCACAGGGAATTTCCCATCCATTTTCTCACCTATCTTTTTAATCTGTAAAATTACTTTAAGAAAAAATGAAAATCAAGGAACTGGGACCACAATTCAGCTCTAGTGTAAATCTCAATACATCTGAATAAATCTCAATACATCCAGAGGTTCTTGTTCCTGAATAGATTAATAGGCAATATAATATATGCACTGTTAGACTATGAAGAATACAATTACTGCAGTACAAAATACAGTACTACGCCAGTCTTTATTGAGGGCCTGTTTGGATATGATAGAAGGTGGTTCTTGTTCTACACTGTTTGCTCATAATTGATTCTTATTAAACTTACTTACTCTTATTAAACTCTTATTTGCCATCAAGGCACACTGAGAAGACCTAATCAAGTTCATTGTGTACTATGTCATGGACATGAGCTGTTCTTCATGGAAACAATGGCTAAAAATAAATTGTTCAAACTGAGAATTACATCTGCTTTTGAAGGTAGCAACAAAAAGGGGAAAAACCTTTGATTCTGTTCTATATTTAGTGTGGCTTATGTTAGGCTGGCAGCAAAAAAAGCCCATCTAAGTTAGAGGCTTTTATGCCATGTTCATGTTGAGTTAATAATTGTTTATCTCTTTGGGCTCTGGGTGCTTTTTAAAAGTAGACATAGATTGTTCTCATCAACAACTCAATGCGTAGGTACTTGGCCGTTGGTTTTTTTTGTTCGTGCAAAACTTGCTCTCCCCAAAACTGGGGTAGGGTGGGTGAGTGAGTGGGACAGAGTACTTGCATATAAAGACAAGCATATCATCTGAATGGAAGTTGCCATAACAAAAAGAAATGTTCTAACTAGTGGTAGGATCCTAACCAACAGTGTGCCAACGGAAACCTTAGGGCAGCACACTATCTTTAGCTTAATTTTATGTGTGAACAGTACTGACTTGGAATACGAGTGTGTATGTGGGGGAGGAACTTGTAGGTTGTAGGTGCGGAGAAACAGGATGAAAGAGAAAAGGAAGTGACACAAAAAGGGAAAGGGTAGTTCCAACCATATCCAACAATCTTATTGTGGCTCAGGCAAGTTTCCACCATATGTGGCATACGTATATACTTGGATTCATAGTGGATACTGGTGCTATTATCAAGTTTTACCAACTCTTCCTTTTCCAAGCAAAAAGCTGGTCTTTCTTTTTCCTGGCATTCAGTGCACACTTGGAGATAGACACCTTTGTATCATAGCTTATAGAAATCTTCTTCGGCAAAGACAGTTGTGAAACAGATCAAATGAAGGAGGAGAGACATTAACATCCCAGGGGGCTAGCCCATTAGGCTTCTGTCACAGCTGCCCTTTCTCTGGTTCAAACTCAACCATGCTGGAAAGCTTGCAAAAACAATTTTCTGGAAGTGTACTTTCTGTGATGGAAAATGCATTTATTCTTAGTATGGGAGAAGTTATTTCCTTCTAACCCATCCTATTATTTCTACAATGTGAGATTTCCCAGCCTACCTCTATGACTGAGACCAAGGGATCTATCAGTTTACGTTTCTTGGAATTTATATTTTTTCTGCCTTGGAATTTGTCCTTTCTTATTTTTGTTCTAGTTCATAGCAAGAGGAGGGAGGGAGGGAGGGAGGAAGTTTAACTGAAGTCCTACAGTTCTACTTGGAGGAGATTTAGTTAGGGTTGTCCTCCCTATTAGTCAATCCTGTGTTTTCCAAGGAGCTCCAAGAATCAAAACAATAGAAGAGTATTTTCTAGAGCAGACTGAGGTTTAAACTCAATCTGAGTGGATTTATAGATTTAGGATTCTTCTGGTGCCAGGGATTTTCCATTTTCCAGTTCTGAATGAGGTTGCATTTCCTCAGACAAAATCCATGTGCAATGTGAGTCTTGCCGGACTCGGTGCGCCATTTGTTCCCTTTCCAGGAATGAGATTCTCTTCTCACTATTGTTCATCCTATGTCACCTCCCACATGGGCTACTGTAATGCAGCCTTCATAGGGCTGCTCTTCAGAAGCAATAGATGTACTACTTATCAGGCAACCTCTGGAAGCAGATCAAGTGGCTGGTTGTCACCCACAAAGTCTTCCATGGCACAGAAACTGGTTATCTTGGGGACGGTCTTTCTTTCATCCTGTGCTTCTACTCATCCTGTAAGATCCAAGAGATAGGGCACACTGTATGTGCTATCTATTAAAGAATGCCAACTGATGTGGCCTAAAAAGCATGTTTTCCTTGTTATGAAGCCTCTTCTCTAGAATAATCTTTCTCTCTCCCTGCCCCCCCAAATTTTAAAGACTCTTGACCCTGTCCCTTTTAAACAAGCCGCGAAGACCTAGCTTTGTCCCAGGGGTGAAATCCAGCAGGTTCTGACAGGTTCTGGAGAACCGGTAGCGGAAATTTTGAGCAGTTTGGAGAACTGGCAGCAGAAATTTTGAGTAGTTCAGAGAACTGGCAAATACCACTTCTGGCTGGCCCCAGAGTGGGGTGGGAATGGGGATTTTGCAGTATCCTTCCCCTGCCACGCCCACCAAGCCACACCCACCAAGCCACACCACCCACCAAGCCACGCCCACAGAACCGGTAGTAAAAAAATTTGGATTTCACCATTTTGTCTCCAAGAAAAAGATTTATTCATGTGAGCTGTACTATGTTTGGTTTATTTACAATGTGTGTCCATTCTCCCTGTAATTTTGTTTATTTTGTTGGTTTAATGCCTTGTGGTTGAGGTTTTAATTTGCACATGGCAAGATTCAATCTGGATCAGTCACCAGGACTAGAGATTTAGTCTTCCGAGCATTTGGACGTTGCCCAAAATTGCTATGAGTTGGGTGGCCTTAGAAATCTATATTAGAAATGAATAGTTATTTTCCCTAATATGCATACTGCTGTAAGAGCTTTTGCTTGGAGACCTGAATCTTTCTGCTAATTGACAATACCCAAGGTGCATTCCGATGTGCATCCAGCAGAAACAAATAAAAGCTGTCCTCATTTGTCGTTCTAATGCTTATCAGTATGCAATTAACTTGCTGATGCAGCTAGAGGTTTGCATATAAATGCCCAGAAAGTTGAGTAGCTGCAGAGCAAAAACATTGTGACATAAGTACATGAGGAGAAATTAGTCATGGTCCTAGCTGAAAATCGTTGTTAATGAAGCCTGAAGTAGGCATATGTCCAAGTGGGGCATATAATGAGATGAGGAAATTTTTTATGAGCCTATGGAGAATGCAGTAAGGCATTCCTCTGTTGATTAAAGGAGTGGAAGGTAAAAAATGGTACCATTTCTTAATCAGAACAGAGCTGGAAGGGACCTTGGAGGTCTTCTAGTCCAGCTCCCTGCTCAAGCAGGAGACCCTAAACCATTTCAGATACATGGCTATCCAGTTTTTTCTTTTTTAAAAAAACTTTTTTCTCCAGTGATGAAGCACCCACCACTTCTGAAGGCAAGCTGTTCCAGTGATTAATTGTCCTCACTGTTAGGAAGTTTCTCCTTAATTCCAGGTTGCTTCTCTCCTTGATTAGTTTCCATCCATTGTTTCTTGTCTTGCCTTCTGGTGCTTTGGAAATTAGATTGACCCCCTCTTCTTTGTGGCAGCCCCTCAAATATTGGAACACTGCTAGTCCTTCTTTTCTCTAACCATACCCAGTTTGTGCAACTGTTCTTCGTATATTTTAGTCCAGGGGTCTCCAACCTTGGCAACGTTATCACTTGTGGACTTCAATTCCCAGAATTCCTCAGCCAGCATGTGTTGGCTGAGGAATTCTAGGAGTTGAAGTCTACAAGTTGTAAAGTTGCCAAAGTTGGAGACCCCTGTTTTAGTCTCCAGGCCCTTAATCATCCTAATCGCTCTTCTCTGCATTTTTTCAAAAAAAGTCTCAATGTCTTTTTTGTAATGCGGTGCCCAAAACAGGATGCAGTATTCAGATGTGGCCTTGTCTCTATAACCACAATTGGAATCCGAATTTCTGTTACAAAGCAAGGCAGTGAGTTGTAGAAAAAAACAAAAAAAGCAAAGAAATCAAGGTAAGTGAGCAACGTAAGGTAGGTGAGTTGTGCCCTATGTTATGACCTTTTTGCCACCATTGTAAAGGGAATCATTGTAGTGGTTACCTGAATCACGCAGTGTTGTGGCCCGTCAGCGGCCTGTGCAGATTGTAGCTGATTCTGACAATGAGGACGCTGGTGTGGTGCTGCGCCAGCAGCCTATGCAGCTGGTGCTCGAGTCGGACAGTGAGGAGGCTGGAGAAGATGTGGTGCCAGAGGCAGGGATTTAGCCAGGGCTTTCAGAACCTCCGAAGCTCCTTTAAGCGAAGAGGACGAAGAGGAGGAGCCTCTTCTCAATGCATGGGCGAGCAGAGCTGCCAAAAGGCAGGAGTGGCTCCTCAGGAAGAGGTCTCCTCGAGAGTAAGGCTTGGGGCTAATTGGCCACTCCCTTAGCCTATTTAAGAGGGAATGCCGCTTGCAACAAGCTGTAGAGAACAACTTTAGTTCAATCTCCTTCGCGTCTGGATTCTCTGCAAAATTGTTTCTGGGCTTTCCACCAATTCTAGTAAGACTGTGATTACCTTATCTTAGAATTCTGGTAGTCTGTTTAGACAGTTCATTAACAGCCTTTGGTTGATAAAGACTAAGTTATTTGAGTAAAATAAGCTTTGTATAGAGTTTGTGTGTACTGCGTTCTTTGGGGTCTGTAGCTGGGGCAGAACACACAGAATCCAGCTTTCCCAATTGTCTTTGCTTGTCGGAAGCCAGTTGGGAATGTCACAAATGGTGCCTGGGGACACTGCAACCATCTTAATAATGCCAGTTGCCGAGCAGCCAACTTTTTACCCCGTGACCATGCAGATGCTACATTGGTCGTAAGTGCAAGAACTGGTCATAAGTCACTTTCTTCAGCGCTATTACAGTGTTAAATTGAGTTGCTCAACAAAAGGTTGTAAATCAAGGATTGCCTGTAAACAGTTAAGGGTGTACCACACAATAGAAATCAGTTGGCTTCTAATTGTAATAAGCAATATTTTATATGGTAAGACTTCAACTCTCATAAACAAGGATGTATAAAAACAGAGCAGGCATCCTAAGTCTTCGGACAACTTTCTTTCAAGAAGAGCCGTGTGGAGCATTGTTAGAAGTGTCTTAGTATCTCATCATTTCCCTGGGTAAAACCTGCTAATACCTTTAGAGGCAGCCTGTGCAATCTACTGTATATGAAACTACAAGCAGAAGCAATGCATGTTTTTCACTGTACATTTCACATATAGAAGTAAGAATTTAAAGTCATATCTGGCCCTCTGGTGCTAATTGGGGTGGATGAAGTTATGGAAAATCATGGAGATGATACATGCTCTAATGCAGAAGTGTCAAATTTGATTTCATTGAGGGCCGCATCAGGGTTGTGTTTGACCTTGGGGGGAGCAGGGTGGGAGGGGGCCCCCTCCTGAATTCCATTTTCCCTGGCAGAGGTACCACAGGCTTCTCTTTTGCTTTTTCCAGGGTGGCCCTAAGGGTCAGATCTAAGCACCACATGGGCCAGATCTGGCCCCCAGGCCTTGAGCAGGCTCCCCCACCCCTGCTCTAATGGGAGTCTACGGCCAGCAGAAATGATTTATTTATTGTTTTATTTATTTATTGGTTCAATTTATATGCTGACCTTCTCTGGAGACTCAGGGCAGCTTACAATGTGTTAAGCAATAGCCTTCATACTTTTGTATATACCTGCTTAGTAGGGCTTTCGGCCATCCCCTAAACAATGTTCTTTTTTATACAAAGTCAGCTTACTGCCCCCACAATCCAGGTCCTCATTTTACCTACCTCGAAAGGATGGAAGGCTGAGTCAACCTTGAGCCTGGTGAGATTCGAACTTGCAGTGATTGCAGGCAGTTGGTGCTAGTTAACAGCACTTTAGTCTGCTCCGCCACCAAGGCTCTTCATGATCCTGGAGAATTAAATGGGAAGGAGCACTGTGTACACTGCTCTGAATTTTGAAACAATATACAATACGCTTTTCATAAATAAATAAATCTGAAGCATACAAACACTGCTCTCCTATTGCAGGGGCTCGAGAAACCAGGAAAGGCAGCCAAGTGAAGAAGAACAGCTACCGCAAAAGTGTCTACAGTTGGGTAACATGAAGTAGTTACCAGGAACAGCAAATATTGGACAATAACAACAAAGTGTTGGAGGGAAACATTATATCCATGCAATCCGCCCTATTCTTCTTCTGAAATTTGGCCTCTTCGGGACTGTACAAACCTGTTTATGGTGCTGAAGAAAGATCGAACCAGCTTTTGTACATATGACAGAGCATTGCAACATTTGTCAGTTCAAACAATGGGCTCTGGGATGCTCTGGGATCCTTTAGGTTAGCTATTCTCACACTCTTCTTCTACTCCAATTTTTAATTTGGTCCAGCAACCCCTTCGCTAGCTAGGAGAAAGCAGTGGGAATTTTCTCTGAATTGATTCTTATTTCGAATATAAGTAAGCTTTCCCTTCTGAATATCCATTTTTCTTTCAAAGATTACTTGATGGATAACCTCCTAATGCACAGCTGGCCATTTTAGGCAACAGACCTATATACCTTTAGACCATGGGTGGGTTCTACTTACCTTTACTACCGGTTCACAACAGGATTGCACATGCGCGCTCACTTCACATGCGAACGCACATTCTGATGATGTCAGGGTCAGTGGGCGGAGCTTCCCATCAGTTTTACTACCGGTTCTATAGAACCGGTCCGAAACGGGGGCAACCCACCACTGCTTTAGACTCACCAGAAATCACAACAAATTCAGAGTAACTGGAGACTGTAAATATTTTGTAGGCACTGTTCCCCGTGAGTCACCTTTCCATTAAGGGGGGGGGGGGAACCCTACTTCCATAATTTACTTAGAATAAACAACCATCTTGGCTAAGGCGTCTCTGGACTGACCAAAGAAACTATAATTCATCTGATGGATTTTACCCAAGTTGGCAACCCCTGATGCATTAAACTAAGCAAGCATTCACTTCCTTTTCAAATATTTTCCAGATGCCTCTTAAACAACACTGGATGCCTTGCTCATCTCAACAATTCTCTGAGGATTTCTGAATTAATCTAATGAAGTCTTTGTTTGGAAAGCAAAGCAGTGACAGTGGATTCCATTCATAGATCCATTTCACCTAGGTGTGTTTATCATTTTAAAATCTTTAAATGCTCTTCCTTCGGTCTTAAAAGGCAGAATAGTTTCGGTCAGTCTTATCATGTGCATTCCATGAAACTAGTACTCAAAAGAATAGGAACAACCCACCAAAGTCCTAGAAATTAAAGAGAGTGTCATGAAGAGCAACAGGTTAAAGATTATACTGCGGAAAACAAAAACGGTTTAAAAGATTCCAGCAAGTAGAGTTGGCAATCATGCTTAAGAGCCTTCTTTTGTGTTTTATAATCCTCTTGGAAATTGTCCTATTTAAACAACTGCTAACTAATTCTGCCTACTGTATGTAAAATAAAGAAAACAACAGGACAGGAAAAGAAAAAAAATGAAAAGAAAAGAAGGCTGAAATGTTACAGTATAAATCCCACTATGGTAACATGCAGCCTTTGGTTGGATTGCAAATTGCCCTCTTATTAAGCTCCAAACTACTTCGCAAATACTTGCTCTCTGATAAGTTATCTGTAACTTTCCCACTAATCTTATCCTTGGTGCAGAAAGAAAAGAATGTCATGGCAAGCAAAAAGAGATAAAAACCAAAAGATGGAAAAACTGAAGACTCCTGCTTCTCCTCCTTCTTTAGTTAATTGTTTTTTAAATAATCTTTGGCCAAGGTACATACATAGAAGCATTGGAAATACTCAGGGGTGGGATTCTACTGGTTCGGACCGGTTTGGGCAACCGGTAGTTCCAATGATCAGCTGGGAGCGAACTGGTTTGCTCCGATGATCAGGTGGGCCCGTCCACCCATCCGTCCCTGCGCTTTACTGACCTATATCTTCTCAGTTGATTCGTGCAGTAGAACGGATCGCCGCACCTCAGCTGTGTTACTCCCCAGCAGTAACGCAGAAGGTAAGTTTTCGTAAAATTGCACGCACGTGCGAAGCGTGCAATCACTGAACCGGTTGTTAAACCAGCAGGATCCCACCAGTGGAGATACTCCTTTATACTTCATCCCAGGCAGAATCTAGACTGACCATGATCACAGGAAAACAATTCAGGTAGAATAGACAGGTAAAACACTTTGACTGAAGTCAATTGTTCTGCTGTGAGAATTTACCCTTTTCAAAAAAAGTAAAAGAGAATAAATTGTGTGCCCCCATGTTTCTGCCTTTGCCTTTCAAATGTTATTTTTTTCCCCCAAACTCTGTTGTGCTACAAGAGCAAATTAAAAATTACCTCTAGTGAAAACCTCCCGTTTCAAGTTTCGAAGGAATGCTCAACAGCTGTAAAAGAGCATTTTCTGAACTACTAACAGAATCGAGATTGCTCATGATTGCAAGTTCCTACTTCAGATGCCAACAACAGGGAGCTCAATCACATGAACACCATGTCTAGGCCTTTATCTGAAAGATTGCAACACATCTGGCAAAGAAACTGGCGTTCCATTCTTCATAGAATCAGCATTTCCCCAGTGGCTTTAAAGGGCAGAAGAAAATGTCTGATTACTTCTCGATGATCTATCAGCCACTAAAGCAGCCAAGGATATTAGAAACAATCACAAACAACTGACGTTTTCAAAAGCCCTCCAATTCGATTTTCCTTCCACATTTCTTCCTGTTTATAGTTAAAATAATCACCCTTCTGGAACTTTAGACAGTTTGGGAGGGAGCTCTCAGAGAACAAAATATTGGGGAAATTTGCTTCAGTGTTTCCTATTTTTCTGAACAAAGAGGAAAGGGAAAACGAGCATCTTTGTGATGTTCCTACTATGTTGGGTTTACTCCAACATTTTGTGCTTGAAAATAGCCTCTTTTCCAAAGCTAGTAAAGGGCAACGCTTCAGTCTGCAAGCTTCCAGATTATCAGAATTATGTAATGAGATTGCCTTAGTCAAATATTCTTTCCCATTGAAATAGCCAGCTTTTCAAGGTGGTGCATGATATTGACTAGAAAGGACATTTTGTTTTCATCCCTACTGACAAGTAATGGACAAGTAAGCTATTGAGTAAAATTAACCTAAAAATTGTAAACTTTTTTCAATAGCTCATTCTAGGAATAAGGTTCATATTTTCCCCCCAAAAAGGTACCGTTTCCCCAAAAACAAGACCCTGTCTTATATTTTTTTGAACCCTGAAATAAGCACTTGGCCTTATTGCTATGCACTCAAAAGCCCGATTGGGCTTATTATCAGGGGATGTCTTATTTGGGGGGAAACAGGGTATACGATCTAAAATGATGCTAAAACATTTTATTGTATTTCTAGCAATAAAGCACTTGAACAACACATAGCTTTGCTTCTATTCGTTAACGATGCAATTCTTGTTACAGCTGATATCCTTTAGTCCAATGCTCCAAATTAAAAGGCTGCCTTTTACAAAATATTCTGGGTTTTTTTAATCAAACAGGACATATTTGTTTAAAAATTGCCTTTCTGCATGCTGCTCTCCCCTTCATATTTAGGGTAGCTTTGCAAAACAACAGAAACAGTCCCTCACTAATTCTTCAGAACAGGGGTCTCCAACCTTGGTAACTTTAAGCCTGGAGGACGTCAACTCCCAGAATCCCTCAGCCAGCTTTGCTTTGCTGCCTGAGGGATTCTGGGAGTTGACGTCCTCCAAATTGACGTTGCCAAGGTTGGAGACCCCTGCTTCAAAAGAGCCTCCAGCTTAGATTCCTCTTCATTCTTCTCAACTCAGTTGTGACATTAAATCAATCTCTGCAGCTATAGATTCCTATTCAGACCTATCCAAATAACCTACCTCATGGTTTGAACTCTTTGTGCTGCCAGCAGAGAACATTAAGTTCAACCCCGAGTTACATACATTCTCTTCTGTTGAAAATTTGAGTGTCAATCTGTGAATGACTAGGGATTGTGGCCTCTTTATCTATTGTATGTTCTTAACAACTAAATGGTCTGTTGGTCTGTTGACCTTTAGGGTACATCATAATATAAACAAACCTATCTACGGTAGTTTTCATCTGACTATGATAAAATAAGATCATTTATTAGCACATACACAGTTTTAGACAGTGTTGTAGTTAGTGAAATGTTGCCTAGTCTCTTGTCTTTACTCACTATGAAATAAACAAGAGCAATTTCCTCATTGTTTAAAGGGAAGTTTTGAGAAGGAAGGAAAGTTGTATTTTACAGTAAAGACTACTCATAATTTACTCATAAAGTAAAGGCTAGCATCACAGGAGAAATTTCAAAAGCTTTGGCCTCATTAACTGTCACTCACTGCCTTCTTATCCAAAGCAATCTTTAAAAGCTTGCAGGTTAAATGTCAATGTTTTAACTATCAGGTTTTGGTATAAAAAACATAAAGCACTTCCTTGTATCAATAGAAGAAAATATTTGTAGCTCCAAGTTGAACTATGGGATTCTTGGTGCTCTCTGAGCTTGGTGGGGTTTTTTTTACAGACATTTCATTACCAAACTAGATAATATCATCAGTGCTAGTAGAGAGTGGGGTTTGCTCTCATTTAATATACTAGTGGCTTGCCCTGTCAGTGTTGGTGACAGTGGTCTTGTGGCTCCTTGATCAGGCTATTGTTTACTGTTAGCTTGTTTGTCTGAGTTGGTAGTTCCTTGATTTGGGATATCATCTAGCGCTGAATATGTTACCTAGTTTGGTAATGAAACATCTGCAAGAAAACAACCAAGCTCAGAGAGCATCAAGGACCCCATACATACTTGTATTCAGTGTATAAATTGTTTCCTTAATCAGGTCAGGTCAATAAGCATTTGGTGTGATGGGAGTTGTAGTCTAACAACATCTAGAGATCTAATATAGTGAAAGTCTCAACTTTATATATTTTTCTGCTAAGTATATGTTTATTATTCTTTCCAAAACTGAACTTGATGCTTCTATAGATTCAAATTATAGATTCTGTTTTTTTTAAAGAGACCATAAAAAAGCAAAAAATCATGTCATTCAAGAAAGAAAAGAGAAGTAAATGCAGCTATATAAAATATATTGAACAAATAAATACATAAAAATAAAGATATCAGATTGGGTTTTGAACTATTAACTACTACTCTTGAATAATCACATGATTTTGCCCTGTCTTCTGTGTGTTCAATTGTGCTTAGTGGAATTTATCAGACAGATCTGTAAATTCTGTATTTAGTTCAGAGAACTGTTTCTCCCTTCTGAAAAACGGGAAAGCTGGGAACTTCCAGATGCTGTTGAAGGACAATTCCCTTCATTCATGACTAGGTTGGCCAGGACAGAGGCTATTTGATGTACAGATAGTCCATGACTTATGACAGTTTGTTTAGTGACTGTTCAAAGTTGCAACAACATTGAAAAAAAGTGAGTTGTGACCGTTTTTCACACTTATGACCGTTGCAGCATCCCCATGTTTATGGGATCAAGAGTCATCCACTTGGCAACTAGCATGTATGGATGATAGTTGCACTGTTTCAGGGTCATGAGATCACCTTTTGCAACTTTCTGACAAGCAAAGTCAATAGGGAAGCGGCAGGGGTGGGTTCTAAATTTTTTTACTACCGGTTCTGTGGGTGTGGCTTATTTTATGGGTGTGGTTTGATGGTCATGTGACAATTCTTTAGGATTTAGCAGAGGTATTGGTCTACCAGGCTTTTAACTGCTTGCAGAGCTGTACCGGTCTACCCATTTGTTCTTGGAGCGTTCCGGTCTACCCATTCATTTTTGGAGGCACCGGTCTACCCATTTGTTTTGGGAGGCACCGTGTTTTTGGAGGCACCGGTCTACCCATTTGTTTTTGGAGGCACCGGTTTACCACCATACTGCCTTTTAACACTGATCAGCTGTAGGGCGGCCCTTTGAAGCCCCACGGCAAGAGTTTAAACAGCTTTTTCCTTCTAGCCGATCAGCTGGGACTCAGGAGGCAGCGAATAGATTGGGAGTGGGGCCAAATAAAAGATAAGAATAACACGGGTGGGGGGGCGGGAGGCCCCAGCTCCCGAATAAAGAGAACAGGTTTGGTGACGTCATATCATCACTGCTACTGGCTCAGCCCAACCGGGCCGAACTGGGAGGAACCCACCACTGGGAAGCGGGGTTACCAAGTTTTTACAACTGTAGCGATTGGCAAGAAAGATTGTAAAATGGGGCAAAACAACAGTCTCACTTAGCAACAGATTTTTTTTCAATCTCCCAGAATAAGGGAGAATAAGGCCCCTATGTCATTGGGATTGCTTTAAGAGGAACACCATTTGGAGGTGAGTCTCTTGGCATTCTTGTGCCTCATCTTAATAGAGCTTGCTCAAAAGCGCAAACTACTCAAAAGCCATTCTGCTCATCCCTGACTTTTTCTCTTAATAATTTTTATTGCAGAAGTTTTTTCAACAGAATTAAAGACAGTACAAATTTTGAATTAAACAAGGAATGAAGAAAAGTAATAAGAAGGTGAAAAGAAGTATAGAAAAAGGGAAGGGAAGGGAGAGGTTATTTGAAGGATGGCCTCTCTCCAGTGACATTTATCCATCCCATTAGGTCCAACTGAAGGGGCTTGTTGCAAATTCTGTCCATTAGCAAGTGTCATCTGATGGGACCCCAAAAGAAGGCCTTTTCTGCTGCTGCACCCATCCTATAGAGTAACATTTTCCCCAGGCCCAACCTCGATGGCCTTCTGGGCTGACTTGAAGACTTGGCTTTGCCATCTGGCCTGATCAGAGAATGGTGTGGAGCTCCTAAAATGACTATAGTGTTCTTAAATTTTCTGTGCTCTCCCATTGATTTTATTATATGCTTTTAATTATTCAACTGCTTTTAACAATTGTGTGGCTGTTATTTATTATTTATTGCAGGGGTGAAATCTACTTACCTTCCCTACCAGTTCGGAAGTGCATGCGCCCTGCGTATGGACCCTCTGCGCCAGTGGTGAAATGTAAAATTAGTTACTGCCGGTTCTGTGGGCATGGCTTGGTGGCGGTGGTGGTAATGTGACTGAGTGGGCATGGCCAACTTTTTTTTTTTTAACTTTTAAAAGCATTTTTTCTACAACCTTAAGAGGTTGTAGAAAAAATGCTTTTAAAAGCCTCTGACGATCCCAGCTGAGCTGCGCGATCATCAGAGGCTTTTTTTTAACTTTTAAAAGCATTTTTTCGGCAGAAGAGACTGTAGAAAAATGCTTTTAAAAGTAAAAAAAAAAAGCCTCTGATGATTGAGCGGCTCAGCTGGGCATGGGGGAGGGGCAGGGATTTTTGCTACCAGTTCTCCGAACCACCTGCTGCCATCGCTACCAGATCAGGTGATCCGGTCTGAACCGGGAGCATTTCACCCCTGATTTATTGATTTATTGATATTGTTTATGTTTTAATTGTAAGCCACTAACAGTCACAAATATAAGATGGACAACTGCATGTAAGTTGAATAAATACCAAAACATAAGAATGTAAATAAATAAATAGTAAAATCTGTGAAGACTTTAAATGCAACAAAAAGTGAAGCCAGGGATATATTACTGAGGAGAAATAACAGGCTTGTAGACAGGATGTCAATCTATGGGATCTTAGCGAAGGCATAGCTTATGGCTATCAAATCTGAACTGCAAAAATATGACTGATCACTAGAGGGCCCCCCCAAGATTTGCAGCTTCGGTTTTCTCTTTGCTGCCATCTAGTACTTAGCTGGAGTTTTGCTGGGTGAGCTATTGATTCTTGTGTAACCAGTTCTTCAGATGACTTAGACTCAGCTCAAGTAAATCCAGAAATACCCTGGCAACTAGTTTAACTGGTACAGGACAACCCATCTCTCCAGCCCAATAATGCATTTGACATTTGGGGGTGACTGAAGCTTGTATGGAGTGTTGGACCACATTATATATATGTATAGAGCTGGCTTTAAGAAACATGCCTTTTTATTTTTGTTCCCCTTACACAGACATGCTTATTTTAGGACTTACACTATATTACCCATCTGTTTTCTATTTGAAAATAGCAAAATATTATTCCATTAGTTTCCAACGTTCTTGCTAGGAGCAGAGGATTTTGTGCTGTGAAAACCACAAAATGGAGAAGACCTGGTGAGCTGCATAAGGCTATATGATCACTCAATGCCCCTCTCTACACTTTAGCCCCTATAGCCCCAGCCTATTGATTGCATTCTAAGATTTCCAAGTCACAGACCTGTATAAAACATAATTCAGTGTTGATGCATAGGTGAGGATATGTTCATTTATGCCCTCTGAAGCTGATAAAAGACATTATTGCCCATTGCCACCACATGTCTCAATTCCATGGGCCTCATCAGATCTAGAAACAACTACAAGCAAGGAGCAAGAGCACCAATAATGCTGACACAATTTGAGAGCAGCACTAACATTAGAAAGTGTGAGAAAATTCCATACAATGTTTAGTCTGTTATATAAGAGAATAGTTATATTTCAGATCAAAAGCAGAAGGCCAGTTAAGGTTTGGATTCAATTCATTTTAATTTAAGCATGTACATAAAATCCACTCATATTTGTTTTGGACTGATCTCCCTTTAAGAGATTGAATAGTGGCATGCCATTCAAAAGACAGGCATCATTTTTGATCTGAGAAAAGCTAACATACCCTTTGTTTATGTGTACGCAATGTCTCTGAGTTGATAGCAACGGGTATGTGTGAGTATGTGCAAAAATGAATGTGGTGTATGGAGGAAGATCCAGGCAACTCTGTTGAAAGGATTTCATGGCTACAGAAGAATGACCTCTTGGGTTATGGTCAAAGCATGTGATACTTAACAAAACAATTCAATATTAGCACAGAAAATAATTTCCATCTTCAGCTTCCACCCTTTCACCCATAATTGTATTCTTATTCTGATTTCTATTTTATTTGTATCCTGCCTTCATTATTTTTAACAATAACCCATGGCAATGTACGTATCCAACACACTTTCTTCCTCCTACTTTTTGTGAGCTGGGCTGAGAGAGATTGACTGGCTCAAAGTCAGCCAACACAGTGGTGGGTTGCCCCCGGTTCGGACCGGTTCGCAAGAACCGGTAGTAAAACCAGCAGGAGGCCCCGCCCACTGCCCTGGATGTCGTCATCGGCAATCTGCGCATGTGCAGAAGCTTCCCGTTGTGAACCGGTAGTAAAGGTAAGTAGAACCCACCCCTGACCCAACATGCTTTCATCGCTAAGGTGGGACTTGAACTCACAATCTCCCACTTTCTATTTACAGGGATTGGGTATGTCTAGTCTAGTGATGTGATCTAGTCTAGTCTAGTGATCTAGGGGCATGATGGCTCAGAGAGTAAAGACGCTGAGTTTGTCAGCTGGAAAGCTGACAGCCTGGGTTTGAGACCCACGTGTGACAGGGTGAGCTCCCGTTACTTGCCTCAACTGCCCTCCTAGCATGCATATGTGATAGGTAAATAGGTACCCCTTCGGTGGGAAGGTAATAGCATTCCATGTGCCTTGGAATATAGTCATGTTGGCCACATGACCACAGAAATGTCTGAGGACAATGCCGGCTCCATCAGCTAGGAAATGGAGATGAGCACCTCCCCCTAGAACCAGGCACAACTGGAAAGGGGAAACCTTTACTTTTACTTTTAGTCAAGTGAAAAGAAGGACTAGGGGTGATATGATAGCACTGTTCCAATATTGGAGGAGCTGCCACAAAGAAGAAGGGGTCAACTTATTCTACAAAGCATCTGAAGGCAGGACAAGAAGCAATAGATGGAATCTAATCAAGGAGACAACCAACCTAGAACTAAGGAGGAATTTCTTGACAGTTAGAACAATTAACCAGTGGAACAACTTGCCTCCAGAAGTTGTGGGTGCTTTTAAGAAGAGATTGGATAGCCATTTGTCTGAGATGGTATAGAGTTTCATGCTTGAGCAGGAGGGTGGACTAGAAGACCTCCAAAGTCCCTTCCAACTCTGTTATTCTGTTATTCTGTTTCTGTTTTCCTTTTTCTGAATAAGATAGCCTGGTTCCTTAACCACTAGATCAAAGTGGCTCCCTTTTATTTTTCCTTTCATTAGTAGTTTGCCATTTTACTTTACCATACTTAAAGAACACGAACATGCACAAAGGCAGCTTTACATAACTTTCTTTAACTTGATAGATTGGCTCGCATCCCACCACAACATCTTGATTGGATTACTATGAATACGCGGTAAATGTAAATGAAAAAAAAAAACAAACCCAGAGGGAACCCAATCTTCCTGAAGCCACCCTGGATATTCCTGAGCACCATCTACTGACTATATTTGGAATCACAGAGTTGGAAAATGCATGCAGTGATCAATTCCAGAAGCTATAGTTTTTTCTCAGTTCACAAGGTTTAATAGGTCTTTTCATTTACCGATAAAAACATAAGCAGTGTTGGATTGTCTGAATCACATCGTAAGTCTGTGGCAGCCTTTCTCCAGTTTGGGGGGTTTGTGTTTTTTAACTACAGCTTTCCTCAACCTCCACCAGTTTGAGAGTAATGGGATCAAAAAATGGAGAGAAGGTATTAATGAATTGGATGGTGCATTCTACCCCTTCTGTAAATAAAAGGAGATTTGTACTCATGGCATGTCCTTCCTCTAAGTGTATTGTATGATTTTGCATGCAGTAACTTGAAAAGGAACTCAAATACTTTGGTCATCTAATGAGAAGGAAGGACACACTGGAGAAGAGCCTAATGCTGGGAACAATTGAAGGAAAAAGAAGAAGGGGACGGCAGAGAACGAGGTGGCTGGATGGAGTCACAGAAGCAGTTGGCATGAGCTTAAATGGACTCCGGGGGATGGTAGAGGACAGAAAGGCCTGGAGGAACATTGTCCATGGGGTCGTGATGGGTCGGACATGACTTTGCAACTAACAACAACAAACTTGAGAAGGAGACCTAACAAATTTATGATGGATTGGGCTGTTAGCATGAATAATAAGTCATGTATTTGAAATATCAGCTGCTCAGGAACTTCTATGAGAGAAGACATCTTTCTCCCGACTATCTGGTTACGTTCCAACAGGATCTTAATACAGAATATAAATTTAGATCCAGCAGATCTCTTCATGAGATCTAACCAAAGTACCATTACTTGGCATCAAATTAGAATTCAAGCTATTTTCCGTGATCCAACACTGTGACAGATCAAGTAGATTTCAAGGTCATTGAATATGTTGGTTACTAGCTATGGAGCCCTCCATGGTATAAGGCATGGTATAAGGCATGGTTATAAGGGGCTGTCTATTTTCACATGATTTGTGCCCAGTGGGTATGTCCTGCCAGAGTTGGCATGCTCCTGGTCTCTTCAACTAAACAATACCATATATCAGGACACCCCGAAGCCTCTCTTCTGTGTCAAAGGCCTTCCTGCTGGTAATGAGAGACCATCCCCCAAAATCCATATAACTCCCAATTTGATGGCAAGTCTTAAGAACTGGTTGCTCTTGCAGGCTTTGAATTGAGCTCTATGGAGAGGGGGGTCCCTTTGGTAGGGTGCCTTTGTTATTTTTATTTTCTGTCTGTATTGTGGTTTGCATTAGTTTTTTATGTTATTATTTGCGAACCATTCAGAGCTAGTTAGAGTTGGGTGGTGTCCAAATGAAATTATATCAGGGGTGAAATCTAGCAGGTTCTGACAGGTTCTGGAGAACCGGTAGCAGAAATTTTGAGCAGTTCAGAGAACTGGCAAATACCACCTCTGGGTGGCCCCAGAGTGGGGTGGGAATGGAGGTTTTGCAATGTCCTTCCCCCAGGAGTGGGGTGGGGAATGGAGCAGGGGTGGGTTCTACTTACCTTTACTACCGGTTCGCAACGGAGCCGCGCAAGGGGTAGGCAAACACATGTAGCCCCATTTGTGCAAACAGCAGACCCACACGCAAAACCATCCCCTCCCCTCCGCCACCACCACTGCCAGTCTGTGGAGCTGGAAAGGTTGGGGGACAGCTGCTCTAACCCACTCAGGTGGCCTGAGCGGCAGGATTGACAAGCCCCTATTCTTCTCTCAACCACCTCTACTGATGGCCAGTTGGGAGTTGACTTTTATAGACTTGTGCTCCCTCCTCCAATCCCTCCATCGTTCTGACATCAGCTGTGCCCAAGAAAGTCAGCCAATTGTTCTGCCAAGCCAACTTCTCAGCCAGCAGAGTCTGCAAAGGTATCAGCTTGCAATGGTTTGTCAGGAACTTAGTTTTAGTCATGGTTAGTCTCATGTTACTCCTTTCTGAGGCACCAAATTATTCAGATACAGTAAGGTTACCATACTTCCATTAAAAGGAGGCCATATTGTCCAGTTTTGGGAGTATCTTGAGGTTGTCTTTTTTTTTTTTGGACTATTTCCACAACAGTAGTCGTTCAAACTTGAATGAATTGTGACTTGTGTAAGTGTCTTTTCCTCATCTGTTGACAGACTTGACAGTCTAGATTTACATTATTTAGTTTATTTCCTGATCCCACTATTTGGCTTTAATCCAGCCCCTTCAAATTTGCAATCACTGGAGTCTGTAGATCGTGTTGACTTGTCATGGGTTTCTGTGGTCAAGCTCGAAAAGAACAGCATTTAAGATTCTGTATAATTGCTAGTATGTGTTCCTGAAAATAAAGACTTATTGAAAAAATGTTACAAATTCGAGGGGGAAACCAGTCTTTCTGATGCTGGAAAAAGTATATTCATTAAAAATCCAGTTTCACTGTAATTTTTGTTGTGGATGCCAAGAAAGGTAAACAGTTAGTAAATTCCTCTTCTCCCTCCTTTGTCCTTCTTTCCAATTGTATGTGTCCATCTTTGCTTGTTCAGATATCTGGTAACCCTCCGCTACAAGGAGTTTGTGGGATCAGTTCCTAGTCACTAGCTTCTATCCTTTAGTAGACATCTGGATTTTTTTCAATCCAGAGATGGAATTTTAGTTTTAGTTTTCGTTTTAACGTACTGGTGCATGCATTTCCAAAAGCAGCATTTGCAAACTAAGATTCTATGAAAGCACATGTATTCCTATATTAAAAATCCCTCAGCGGGCATCAGAGGAAAAGATTTATTATTTTTTCTCAGATTGTTTCTCCACATCCTTCCTATCATCACTAAACTTCATTTAATTCTTCCTCTCTAAAACTGTAATCAAAATTATGTATTATGGAAGGAGCTGTTCTACATTGCTTTCTTTGAGAGAAACAAATACAAATCAGAGTATTACCTTGCAAACTGACCACTGCAGCATAGATGGTTTCTAAAGTTGGAAGTGCAAATCACATTTACACTGACTAAAGAGTAGTTCACTTTCATTTAAGAGAAATAAGAATTTGATGAGGTCAGCATTGGGTTGAAATCCTTTGTTCTCAAACATAGATGGAGATCGGAATACCTATCAATTATGTTGTGAGCTTGGTTAAATACACTCCTCACATATCTGATGCACAGACGGACTTCCCCTGAAGCTCAATTTTGGGAGGGTTAATCTTTTTCCTTTGAAGGAAAAATCAGCTCTGCATAACCACATAACCTTGTTCCTACCTCAGCGATGCAATAAAATCTGCTAGGTTGGACTAAGATGTCCTAAAGCTGGAGCTTAAGAAAGGAAACTAAATGTTACAACAGTCAAGCCAACTGAGAAAAGCATCGTTCCTGCCCCATAGGTCAGGAGCTACTTTAGGCGGCATAACACAACATCCTACATTTGAAATATCCCTCTGCTTTTTCCTAGAATGGCCATATTTACACTCCTTTGTTTATTTATTTGCCAAATGGCCATAGACCAAAAGAATCCAATTCTGTGGAACTGTATAATAGAAGGAAGCAAACCGAGGCATTTGTTAACTAGCAAAGGTCAATATCATGTGCTAAAGCTAAGTCAACCAAAGAATACTGTAACAAGTAGTAATTAATAGAAGGGTTAACAAATCTAAAAATGAGTGAATAGGCCCCTGCTTTGTGGAACATCCTCCCATTGGAGATCAGAATGCCCCCCAACCCTGTTAGTCTTTCGCAAGACCCTAAAAACCTGGCTATGTTCCCAAGCCTGGGGTGCTGAATTTGTTAAGGACCCATTTTCCTGGCTCTGTTGCTAACTGGCCAAGAATCTTGGCTGCCAGGTATATTTAGTTTGGATGTTTTTATTGTTATGTTATTATTTCAAAAAGTTTTTAGTCTTTTATATTTTTTGAACTGTAAGCTGACTGGGGTCATTGACTGAGACGAGCAGCTATAGAAATTAATTAATTAATTAATTAATTCAAGTTCATTAAATAACTTGAGCTTAGCTAGTTATAGAGCAAGCACACTGGTTTCTGATGGCTGTTAGTACAGCTAAATATTTTGTGGCCTTCTCAGTTATTTCAGTCTGCTGATCTTGCAACAGCTGATCTGGAATCCCAGACTGGTAGACGGGGAAAGTTACCAATAAGTGGTAGTTCAATGACTTCAAGACAACCAGTTGTAATAGAAGGGTAACTTGGTAGCTTATGTGCTGTAGACTTAACCTTGTTCTCTGAGCACACACAAAAGTGATCAGGAGAAGATATGATATGGTACAATATATGTGGTATATACTGCTCTAACCATCAAGAGCAGGCCATGAAATCACAGCAATGAAGAAACCTTTTTATGTAGGACGAGAAAATATGATAAGAACAGGTATGAAAAAAAGGAGTCACGTAAGCTTGAGACAATAGACATGTGAAATTTATTCTCTATAATTTTGGACAGCTAAGCCTAAGACTTCCCATTTAAGCTATGTCAAGACTCTATCTACACTCCACAGAACATATGGCTGGGGATGGGTAAGGAGGCACCTACAATAAGTCAAATTCAAATCTATTTTTTAAACACCTAAAATGTGTAGGCTGGGCCCATTTTTTTTTATTTTATCCAGAATTTAAGTCTGCAAACTGTTAGCAAACCTCAAAAAAGATGCACTTAAGACCCAGCTAAGGGAGTATATATGTTGTTGATCAAGGGACACAAAGCAGAGTCTTCAAAAGTTGAATTGCTCCCAAGGTAGACGCATCTCAGTTAAATACAGAGTTGCACAACTTGCAGCAGCAAACTGAAGACTGTTGCTTTAAATAATTTGATTACTGCAGGCACATCAAACCCTTTACAACTTGAAAATCGGATACTGAGACCTTTTTGTGCTCGGAACAAAAGCTTACTTATGTGGTAACTCCAGAGTTGTGCGGCTGGAAGTGAATTACTAAGATATTCAAAGCCCTTGAATTGCTCTATAGATTTAACATTAAATCTATTTATTCATTCAGTCAATCAATTTGTATGGCCACCCATCTCAACAAGTGACTCTTTCCAATTATAAAAAAAGGTCAAAACATTTTTTTGGTAAAAAATGTAGGACTTCTGCTTTAATTATTAATAATTTATTTCTACGTTTTCCAAAAAACAAAAGGATGCTAGTGAATTTCTGTATTCTGTAGTGTATTTCCTTGGCAATACTGATGCTATAGAAATTAAAGTCCCAAAGATGCTTTTTTAAAAGGCAACTGGACTTCATTTTTTCCTTAAAGACATTTCGCTTCTCATCCAAGAAGTTTTTTAGTTCTGAAACTTGTCATCCAAGCTTCTTGGATGAGAAATGAAACCTCTTCAAGGAAACTGTAAGTCCAGTTAGTTGCCTGTCAAAAAAAGCACCTTTGGGATAACCATGACTTAGATAACTGAGAATCTCCATAGACATAGAGAAATTAAACAAGGCATGGCAGAATACATCCCTGCTTCCCTCTGTTTGAGATGGAAATAGGGGCAATTGTAGTTCGCCATTGTTCTTGTGTTTGAATTGCATAAAAGTGCTTTCATGCAATGGCATTATCTTCATGAGAAGATATTAAAAATTAAAAATATCTTCTGACTGAAGGGCTGTTCAGCCCTATGGCCGCTATTAACAACAGTATCTCTCTTTACATATCTGACTCATTCTTATTTCATATGATGCAGACTGAACCTTATCTTTCTGGCATTATTTTCATTATTCTCTTGCCCAAATCCCTTTTTGTTCAGGTAAGAGCCATCAATGCAACATCTCAGTTTAGCAACTCAAATTTATCTCACCCTGCAACATGTTATTCCAGTCAGCCAACCGCTCTTCCACAACACACCATCCTACTTAATTCCATAATAATGTGCCACCCAATTTTCTATCCCTTAAATTGCTTTTGAATCCTCACTCCACCTTGTGTGGGATTATTTTTTTTAAATTGCAGGTAGTTCTGTAAACAATGGGACATTTCCTAATCCTACTGATCCTACTTTTTATGTGGGAACAGCAACATTGCAAAAATTGCATTGATACTCCCTTTCAAACTCTGAGGAAAACCATCTGACTGTTTTCTATCTCTCTAGCAGGGGTGAAATCCAGCAGGTTCTGACAGGTTCTGACAGGTAGCAGAAATTCTGAGCAGTTCGGAGAACCAGTAGTGGAAATTTTGAGTAGTTTGGAGAACCGGCAAATACCACCTCTGGCTGGCCCCAGAGTGTGGTGGGAATGGAGATTTTGCAATATCCTTCCCCAGGAGTGGGGAGGGAATGGGGATTTTGCAGTATCCTTTCCTTGGAGAGGGGTGGGAATGGAGATTTTGCAGTATCCTTCCCCTGCCATGCCCACCAAGCCACACCACACCTACCAAGACATGCCCACAGAACTGGTAGTAAAAAAATTAGGATTTCACCACTGCTCTCTAGTCTAGAATTATAGGAGTTCTGAGTGGCAGAAAAAGAAGAAATGGGTTAGATCATTTAACGTCATCTGATCATGCCAAAGATTGCCTCACCAGACAGCAGGATGATATGCTCAGTATATGGCTACACATCTATGGAGAGTCTCAATCACCCAGGTCATGGTTGTCCCAAAGGTGCTTTCCAAAAAGCAACTAGACTTTCTTGGGTTTTTTTTTCTTTGAAAATGTTTCACTTCTCATCCAAGAAGCGAAGAAGCTTTTTAGATGAGAAGCGAAATGATTTCAAGGGGGGGAAAAACCTCAGGAAAGTCTAGTTGCCTTTTGAAAAGCACCTTTGGGATATTTATGGACAGATTCTCTCTCTCTCTCTCTCTCTCTCTCTCTCTCTCTCTCTCTCTCTCT
>WNWU01000034.1:4768862-4803644 GCA_012654045.1 Ptyas mucosa | reverse complement strand
TCTCTCTCTCTCTCTCTCTCTCTCTCTCTCTCTCTCTCTCTCTCTCTGGGTTAGAGGTAGAGATATACACATACATACTGAGATTACAGAACCAAGAAGGGAGGCACATTCAGGTGCTAGCATTTCCACCATATTCCACCATATTTAATAATGGAAATCCACACTTGGCTACGTGCACAGGAATCTATCAAACACAGGTACAGGTAGTCCTCGACATACAACCGCAATTGAATCAAAATTTCTGTTGTTAAGCGAGACAGTTTATAAATGAGCTTTGCCCCATTTTATGGCCTTTCTTGCCACAGTTAAATGAATCATGGCAGTATTAGTAACAGGGTTGTGAAGTGATTCTGGCTTCTCCATTGACTTTGTTTATCAGAAGGTCACAAAAGGTGATCACATGATCCCGGGGCATTTCAACTGTCATAAATATGAGTCAGTTACCAAGCATCTGAATTTTGATTGTATACGTGTATACCAGTGGTGGGTTTCAAAAAATTTTACTACCGGTTCTGTGAGTGTGGCTTGGTGGGCATGGCATGGCTTGGTGGGCATAGCAGGGGAAGGATGCTGTAAAATTTCCATTCCCATCCCAATCCAGGGGAAGGTTACTGCAAAATCCCCATTTCCTCTCTATCAGCTGGGACTCGGGAGGCAGAGAATAGATGGGGGCGGGGCCAGTCAGAATTTTTACTACCGGTTTTCCGAACTACTCAAAATTTCTGCTACCTGTTCTCCAGAACTGGTCAGAACCTGCTGAAAGCCACCTCTGACGTATACATATATATGCCTTTATACATACGTATAGGTATACATACTCATGCCCTTGTTACGTCTCGGTTAGACTACTGTAACGCCCTCTACATGGGGCTGCCCTTGGGATGCATCCGGAGACTACAGTTAGTCCAGAATGCGGCTGTGCGGGTTGTTACAGGGGCTTCTCGGTACTTCTGTGTGACACCTCTCCTGCGTGAGCTGCACTGGCTGCCGGTGGCTCTCCAGGTTCGTTTCAAGGTGCTGGTGCTCACCTATAAAGCCCTACATGGCTTAGGCCCGGGGTATATGCAGGATCATCTCCTACCTTCCTCCCACTGTCCAGTGCACTCACACAGAGCGGGCCTCCTCAGTGTACCGTCAGTCAGACAATGTCGGCTGGGGGTCCCCAGGGAGAGAGCGTTCTCTGTGGGAGCACCGACCCTCTGGAATGGGCTGCCCACCGGCCTCAGGACAGCCCCGGACCTCCTCTTCTTCCGCCGCGAATTGAAGTGGCTTTTTCACCAATTGGGCTGAATCCGTAGGGGTGATTTCTAATAATTTTAATAATTTATAATTGATTTTAATTAAGTTTAAACTGATTTTAATGGTTTTTGTAATTTCTTGTTTTTGTAAGCTGCCCTGAGTCCTTTGGGAGAAGGGCAGCATATAAATTACATAAATAAATAAATAAAATAAAGAAATATGCAATTATTGTTTTATTGTCTCGCCTTTCTTCCTGTTTGTTTCTTCTGTTTTGAAATCTTTTTCTTTTATTTGTGTTCACAGATTTGGTTCTGCCTTCTCTTTCTGTTAAAGCTGTACGGTAAAAAACAGCACTCTCTCTTTTCTTATGTCTAGAAACACACACGTGGAAATATATCAAATATTTTTTCACATAGAGCACTGACGAATGTCTATAATAGAATATCCAAACAGAAATAGATACATAAATACAACGCATCCTCTGCTTGGGAAATTTTATAGATAGCAGCACATCAAAGTTATTAATGGTTTGGTTACAACAGAACATGGGAAGTTTGTTTTAAGGTTGGCACTGCCGAAAGCCTGAGAAAGAGCCCTGATTGGATAGAGACGAAAAGACTATCAGGCCACATCAGCTTCTCCAAGCAGCAACTGAGCACCAGCGTGACTCACAGCACATCACATGAAAAGTGTGGTTGTTTTTCCAACTTCCGACTCATCAGCTTGCTCATAAAACTGACAATGGCTCCCCCCCCCCATTTTTCCATACTTTTCCAAAGCCTTGCTCAGCACACAGGCAGAATGCGCCACCTACTGGTCACTTGCAGGATACAGTATCTAATCTTAGCCTTTTCCTAACGGGGGGGGGGGGATCTTTTTTACAGGTAGTCTTTGACTGCCTTTACGACCACGACAGAGCCCGAAATTTTTGTTGCTAAGTGAGGCATTGGTTAAGTAAGTTCTCCCCATTTTACAACCTTCCTTGCCACAGTTGTGAAGTGAATCAGTGCAAATTGTTAAGTTAGTAACAGGATTTTAACTGAATCTGACTTCCCCATCGGCTTTGCTTGTCAGAAGGTCGCAAAAGGGCATCACATGGCCCTGGGATACGGCAAGCGTCATAACTATGAGCCAGTTGCCAAGTGTTCCAATTTTGATCACGTGACCATGGGAATGCTGCAGTGGTTGTAAGTGTGAAAAATGTTCGTAAGTCACTTTTTTTTAGTGCTGTTGTAACATCAAACGGTCACTGTTGTCAATTGAGGATTATCTGTTCTTTTTGGCCATGTTACCAGCATGTATGGCCTACATTTATGCAATTCGTGCAGGGGATGGTCTTGCACACATGCGCTGCTTTCACAAATGCAGCTTCGTGCACACACGCATACACACGCTCACACAATTTCGTGGCCCGGTTCCAAATGGCCTGCAGCCCAGTTGGGGATGCAGGGCCATTTGGGGACCTCTGTTCTAAAATGTAGATATTAATATGGATCACTCTGTGAGAAAACAGCATAGGCTATACAAAGTTTTAGTTTACTTTATGGATTAGCGCCCACGGGCCATATCAAATATTGTCAAATTTTGTTTTAGTTGTTTAAGAGAAGCAACCACCCTTTCCTAACTGTAGAAGTGTAGGAAAGGACACCAGACTTTATTCTGAAAAAGTGCTTAAAGTCCAGTTCATTTACTACAATCACTTTTGACCTTGAGTAGGCATCTTGGACAGCAAAGGTAACCAACAAGCAAGTACTGGAGCGCATAATACCAGACACATCACTGGAAGGCAAATCCACCAAACTCACTTATCTTGGCCATATCATGCAGGGGAACTCACTAAAGAAAGTAATTGTGTTGGGAAAAATTAAAAGGAAACCAAGCCACCAAAGAACATGATGGGACAGTAGGAAATGCTCTAACATTTTCCTTAAAAAAATTCCATTAAGCTGAGGTTTCTCCCGTTTCTTAAGCTGTCGAGTCCATCTTGACTCCTAGGAACTAGGATCAGTCCCTGTACTCTTCTTGGCAACATTTTCAGAAGTGGCCTGCCAGTACTTCCTTCCTAGGACTGAGAGAGAAGGACTGGCCCAAAGTTATCCAACTAGCTTTCAAAGCTAAGGCAGGATTTGAATCCACACTCTCATACTTTCTAGCTAGGTGCCTTAAGCTAGACACCAAACTGGCTGTCTTCTAAAAAAAAAAAATCCTTTGCCTTCTTTTCATTGGTTCCAAGGTAAAGAATAAGAGCACCTAAATGTTCCATTCCATTCAGGACATGAGTGGTCAGGAAGCTAATTATTTTTCAACCCAAACGCAAAATCCTTCACCAAGACAAGACTTGGGTTGTAATTTGATGCTTAAAAATGGTGCAGGCTGTTTTTAAAAACTGAACATATCGGGTGCTTGAGAAGAAAATTCCTGATACCTGCAGTAGGGAGATGGTTACCGAGATGCGAAAATTAGGACAAAATAGCAATGATAAAGTTCTAAATTTCTTTGCAGAATTGTATCAATTTAAAGATGAAAATAGCCAATAGGTTCACCAAAGGTGATCTATATGTAGACATCAGACAGTGATACTAGAAGTATGGGAGGACTCTTAAATTTGTCAAAGTGCCAAGGAATGTAATATAGCAATAGCTCATGTTTTTGGTTGGAAAGCGAGCGAGAGAGAAAAAAAACAAGTACGTTTCACATAGTTATATAAGTTACTTGTAACTGAATCATTTCAAATGTATACATATTTTTACCGTCCAAATAGGCCATAAATTAGCCTGATAACCTCAGGAAGGAAGGCTGTGTGATGTGAAACATTACTAAAACCACAATACATTTCAAAATAAGGAAGAAAAGGATAACTCAGTGAAAAATAAATGCTTTTCTTTAATACTCAAGTGATCATCAAAGTTCTGTAAACATTTCTGCTCAACTGGTTTCTACCAATTATTTCTTAAAATTGTAAGTCAAAAACTACATTTAAAACAAAGTTCTAAAGACAAATGCATCTGAATTCGAAGTTCTCTGGATTTGAGAGTGCGTTGAATTATATCTTCCAATTTGCTCAATGTTTACTTCCATGAAAGAACTTGTCTTTTCTCTTGCATTTTGCTTGCAAAATTCTTTTGGTTGTTGTTTTTTTTATCTTTTGGAAACAATTTTACTTTTGAACAGAAAATGTAATTTTCTGGTGTTTTTTTTTTCTTTGCAGATCATAGAACACCAGGGGTTAGAAATTTGCAGTCCAAGGCTACCTAATGTCAGAGAGTGTCAATTGAATAGCAACATGGAATTTTTGATGGGGGAGTTTTAGCATTTTCAATTTAAAGAGAAAATTAATGTAAGTTTTACATTTTTCACTTAAAGCTTTAAAATGGATGAGTTAAGTCTCCAGGTCCAGGAGACCATCCAGAGCGTTGAAGACGTCAGCCCCAATCTCTCCAATGTCAACACTGCCTTCCGTAATCCTTGAAAACTAATAATCGTAAGTCTTAAAATGAATGCCATTTCTTCTTGCTTTCTGCCCATGCTTCTAATATAAAAAAAACCCCTTTGAAAGATATTGCATCATAATTTGAAGTGCAATGTGGGAAGTGTAGGAGGCTACAAAATACTGTAAAGTTCTTGCTAAATGAAAATTTCACCAAATTTTGCTTCTTTGCAAATTATGAAAGTAGTAAAATTTTCTGGAAGTTACGAGAATGGTTTAAAAAAAACACCATATCTTTTTAGCCTAGTCCCATTAAACAACTCAGTAGAAATGTGTACCTACTGAGTGGATCCAAATTACAAAAGTAAGCATAGATTCTATTGAAATAAGGGGAAAAGTCCTTTTGATTTCAAAGGAAAACAAATTCAGCTTTAACTCATTTTCAGAAATGTGTACAATATTTCTGGTTTTAACTTGGGCCCCTAATATAATTGTTCTATTTTTAAAGAGTTACTAAAGGTTCTTATTTAAAAATAGTTAGTAACTCCCCATCCAAAAATAAATTCAGTGTCTTAACATGAACTGAAACAGAAGACACACAAGTTTGCTCTGGATGTAAAATGTGCACATAGCAAGCTTCAAGATTGAAAATTACATGAAGAAAATAAGGTATGAAAACCCATTTCTAAATGGGAAGGCAGGAGATGGTATTTTGCATGTGGGTTTCCTCCTCTTGAGCACTGAAGGATAGCTCTGTATTTCTGTGTCTTGTTTTTATTCTCTTCCAAATGATCAGGAGTTGTATCTATTAGACAAAAGCATTTGCAGAACCATGCATTGTTTTCTAGGGCAGTATTAATAGGAGCTGATAAATATCCAGTCTATCAAAAAAAACCCCCCACATTTTCTTGGCGGTTCAGCTGGAGTTGAATGTGCTGCTGCAGAGAGGAGTGGGAGAAACATTGGGGAAAGGATGAAAAATGTTAAGCTCAGTTAAACCAGTTGAAACACAGTAATACAGAAAATACGACAAAGTAACAAGGACAATCATCAGTCAAATGCAAATGTAGCAACTCAGATATTTTCAGCTTAGTTTTCTCAGCAGCAAAATTTGCTATGTTTGGTTGACAAATATATAATCTGTCTGAATCCCTTATAAAACAGCAGAATATAATGTCTTTAGTGATACGGTTTTACAAGATTCACAAATAACAATTTTGAAAAGTAGGACATATAGGTAGATCCTATTAAAAGAGTTCTACATGAATATATACTTTTATAATACACTAGAAAAATTAATAGCTAAATGTTTACAGTTAATATTTATATTGTTCTTCATAGTAGTCATATAATATAGGTAAATTCAATAGATAGATCATAGAGATAGATAGAGATAGAAATAGTATATTGCATATATTGTATATCACATGTATACTACATATTGCACGGGTCAAAAGGAGAACTGAGATAATATCGATAGACCCCTCACATCCTGGACATAAACTGTTTCAACTCCTCCCCTCAGGATGGCGCTACAGGGCACTGCATTCCAAAACAACAGGGACAAGTTTTTCCCTCGCGCCATCAATCTGATGAACGCCTAATTCTCATAGTGCTGTTTAATGTTTATGTATAGTTGTAGTGGCCCAGTGGCTAGCATGCGGTATTGCAGCCTAACTCTACTGACTACAGCAGTTCGATCCTGAACAGCTCAAGGTTGACTCAGCCTTCTATCCTTCCAAAGTCAATAAAATGAGGACCCACATTGTTGGGGCAGGGGGGCAATTATGCTGATCTGTAAACCGCTTAGAGAGGCTGTGAAGCACTCAGATAAGTCTAAATGCTATTGCTATTGTTATGGGCAGTTTATATATATTTATATTTATATATTTCCATATATACATAAATATATATAAATAAAATCACCCAGCTGGCTTCAATACTAAGGCAGTACTAGAACTCACAGTCTCCCAGTTTCTAGCCTGGTGCCTTAAGTACTTTAATGAATGTTTAATGAATGTAATGAATGTTAATTCATAACATAAATGAATTCTTGATAGTGCTACTGTTCTTTTTCATCTCTTTCTCTCTCTCCCCCCCTCTCTCTCTCCCCCTCCCTCCCTCCCCCTTATTCATTTTACAGAAAGGAGTCTTAGTAAACGATAAATTGTTATTTCTTCTTTTTAATTTTTTTTTAAATTTTATTTTATTTATTTAGATTTATATACCGCCCTTCTCCCCGAGGGGACTCAGGGTGGTGAACAGCCAAAAGTAAAAAGCATACATACAAAATTTAAAAGCCAAATAAAACCAAATTAAACAATGGCCCCGACTATTTAAAAGCCCAATTATAAAATATTAAAACCCCAAATATTAAAATATTTAAATTTTAAAATTTTTAAATTATTTTTACAGAAGAAGGGGAAAAATTAATAATTTGAGTGGTGAAAAGCATCAGTGACATTGCCAGTATACTATTCTTGGGACATTTTTCTAAGAAAAATATAGACCAGCTTTTGATTATTTTTGCTAACAAGGCTTAAAGTTAACTCTAAAAGATTATATATTAAAAATGATTGTATTGAAGATCCCCAAGCATCAATCATTACATAACTGCTGGAAAAATTTATCTCCAGCATCAATTATTGCTTATCTGGTTGAATTCATTGTGAAAGGAATAACTGGTCTTTGAGCTTAAATAATGTATAAGTCACGTAACGTTACCTACCATGCTAGGCAGAGTAATAATAAAAAGATGATACTGATAGCAGCAACTGAGCTTAAAATAACCATAGTCAAATGCTGCACTGGGAATGATATATCTGAAAGAAAGAAAAAAATAAAACAGCATTTGCCAATTGTAAAACATGTAATAAAGGACTTTAGCAAAGTAGGGTCTGTAACCATTTGAAATACACACAGACACTATTCTTTGTTTTCCGACACTTTGCAGTGAGAATTGTCCAGAAATCTCCTTTGATGTGCAATTTGTGCTGAACCAGCTGTACAAGTCAAGTACAAGCAAAAGACCATCATCAGTACTACATGTAACTCTTTAGTCATTATTAAAAATAGGAAGAGTATCAAAGAGGGCAGAGAAGCTAAATTGAGGGGCTCCTTGTTCTGACATGAAGGCCATCTCTTATGTTCAAAGATTATTAGATGCAATTACCTCCAAAAACAAATAAAAATCAGCAGTGAGTCAAAAACCTGAACTGCTTCCAGCGGGGCAGGAAAGTTCATCAAGAGATGAAACTTTCACCTCTGAAGAAAGTTCAGGATTTGTAACCACCATCCAATTATAACTTGTGCAAACTGTCCTCCATAAAGAAAAGCTATTCGAGCAATCCACAAAACATCTGCACACTGACAAATTTCCTCCTCATTGCAATTTCAATCTTACATCAGTTGAGCCACTCGGCTGCATCTGACAAAGTGAGCTATTCCTTTTAATAGGAAAAGGCGCCAGAAAAGGTGCCACCAGACTCCTAATTTTGGGATACCAGTGGCTAATTTAGCTCTCCTCCTACAATTAAATGGGACACATATTTAATAGATTGAGAGGGAAACCCTTGAGGATGAGGGAACTGGTTTTCAGAATAGACTTCTATTGACTGGGCTCATTCAATACATTTCAATTACAAAGCATCATTTGTAAAAGGTTATGCTGCATACTATACCCTAAATTAGCAAACCACATTTTCACTTAATGTGTTGCATAGACCTAGGCCTCGGTGTTCAGTTGAAAGTGATTTGCATGTCATCATTTTAGCCATTGTCTATCCACTGCAGGATGAAGGCCTCTTCCACGTCTGCAGAGATATTTTACTAGAAGAGTACTCAAATCTTCTGCTCGAAATAAAATTCCCTATACCACCAGGCTTGAAATTTTAGGTCTGGATAGCCTTGCACTACGCTGTTTACGTTCCGACCTATGCTTAGTTCATAAGATTATATACCAAAATGTCCTATCTGTAAATGAGTACTTTAATTTCAACCGTAATAACACAAAGACTACCAATAGATTCACCCTCAATGTAATTGGCTCTAAACTTGATTGTAGGAAATATGACTTCTGCAATATAGTAGTAAATGTCTGGAACACTCTACCTGATCCTGTTGTTAGTTTCGCTAGCCCCC
The DNA here is from genome assembly GCA_012654045.1 of Ptyas mucosa. Taxonomy (NCBI): domain Eukaryota; kingdom Metazoa; phylum Chordata; class Lepidosauria; order Squamata; family Colubridae; genus Ptyas; species Ptyas mucosa. The sequence continues at coordinate 4,794,838 of WNWU01000034.1, read as the reverse complement.
ATACCTTTTACCTTAAACTGTCTACCGTGGACCTTTCATGTTTCTTAAGAGGTCCCTAAGGGGGCGTGCATAAGCGCACCAGCATGCCTACTGTCCCCATCCTACTGTCCCCATTTATATGTAATCATTCTATGTGTTTATGGCTATGTTTTGCCCATTTATATCCTTTTATTTGTGCAATTTTTTTTCATGTGTCCATGTCTATGTCTATACTGTTACTTGTTTCCTTTACTTGTTGACAAATAAATAAATAAAATAAATAGATAAATAAATGTCTCCAACCAGAAGGTCGGCAGTTCGGGGGGGAAGGCTGGGACAGCGACATCGCTAGACGCTTCTTTTTGAAGTGCCAGCCCAGGGCTCCGTAGAACTGCAAAGAACAGCGACTATCAGCTGTCTTGCAGTTTGGAAACTTTCCCCCTAGTATGAGGGGGGAAGGTGAGTAGACAGGTGGGGTAGAGCTCCCTGAGAGTGCCAGATTTTACTCATAATCTGGCGCTCAAAGATGAGAGCTCCCCGTTAAGCCTGTCAGTACTCCGGACCCTGGATGCCTCTGCTTTGCAGAGCTAGATGTCGTTTCCATCCCAGTAATTAACTTTAAACAACTACTTTCTGAATAAATTTGGCAGAGCACAAGCAGCATGAATCAAACAGCAAGTATTTTTTTTTCTTTCTAACTCCAAAGATTTACTCTCTTTAAAAGATTTTTTTTAAGCTGAAAGTGAAAGCAAGATGGCGTTTGAGTTTTAACGGGGCGTGAAGAAGTGAAACTTAAAAGTAATTATTGATAAGCCCCTGTTTGAAACGTAAAACTCCTGTTTGAAAAGTGGATGAAACAAGAAAGGAATAATTGAAGCAGCAATACAAATTTTTTTTCTTCTTTTTTTTCCCCCCGTCCTTCTGGAAGGGAAGGAAGAAGGGGGGCAGGATGGCTGGTCTTTTTGAAAGCAAAGAAAACAAAGGAGGGTTATTTAACCCTCAAAGACGACTTTGAGGAAGCTTTGAGCTCAATTACCTCTGCTTTATTGAAAAGAATTGATACTATATTTCAAGCTTTTCAAGCTGGAAACAATGAAACACATGGAAATACTGAGTTGCAATCTAGCAGTGGGGGATTGAACGAAGAGCTGGGAGAAGGAAAAGTACAACAGACCACCGAGGAGAGAAAGATGGAGGCTGTGCAGAACAAGGAAGAAATCTGGGAAGCTGATGAGATTGTGGTTACACAAATTTTTTCTTATAAAAACCAATCTGCATTTAAAGAGCTGTTTCCAAAAGAAGTTATATTTCTCCAAAAATTTTATATTATGCAATCCCAAAAATTGCAAAATTTTACTGGAGTTAAAAAAGGCAGAGGGTTCAAAGTTAAAAAGAAAGTTCGTAAAAAGGAAAAGAAGAAAGATTGGAAAAATGGAAACTAATCCTGCTTGATGAGATGATGGTCCTTAAAAAGTATTGTTTAGCAGTTTAAAGATTTTGAACTTGTGGGGAAAAAAAACAGACAGCAGTTTAATGCCAGTTATCTAAGCGATGAGCGACGATGAGGAGGCAACCTACAGCGGTATTGGATTATTTTGAGAAGAATAAACAGATCACTGCAATGCTGGTCGGTTGGGCTGTAAAATATGCCCTGACTTGAATGATTTGGAATATTTTATTAAGGATTGCAATAAATTTGGATTTAATGGCAATTGCAGAAGTTTTATTGAATATAGTAAATTGGAGTCTCCTGACTGATGGTAATAAATATAAGGCAAAAGGACTATGGACCTAGGGCAACTGCAGTTGATCTGGTGGTTTCCCTAACACGTTTGATGAATTTATTAATCTAATTTCTGACTGGATTTGATGAATATTATTTCAAATACAATTATAAAGTCACTCGGGGGTTTTTTTTTATATAAAGAAGCAATTTTTATTTAGGTGGTAGATGCAAATGAATGAAGATATTCTAAATGCTGTTGGAGGATGTGAAGACAAGAAGATTAGCAACTGGTTTAATTTAGTATGAAGAATTTAAACGTTTGATATAGTTAATAAATGATGTTTTTAGCTGATTTGTTAATATGTATTGATAAACTAATAAGAGGTTTGATTATTATTTTTTTAACTCAAAAAAATTATTTTTTATTAAGTGCTTTAATTATAATTGGACCTTTATGGTTTAAAAGTGGAGGACGGAAGAGTTTATATAACATTTTATTTTAAATTTGGGGGGTTTGAGGGTTTCTTTTTTCTCTCTCTCTCTCTCTCTTTTGTTTTCAACAAAAAAAGTTATAAAATATCTTGTTAAATTGTATAGACCTAATAATTTGTTAAGCATTAAATAGCTAAATTGAGTAAAGATAGGTTTAATTAGGTAATCCTTAACTGTTTTATTAGCTGTCGTAATTATGAATGGATATTAATTTTGTTGAATTAGATGGAATAAGAAGAAAGAAGACTTGCTTTCCTTTTATCTATTTGTTTATTGATTATGATTATGATAAGTGTGAAATGGAGTTTTAGAGAATTTGAGCTGTATTCTATTTTATTTTGTATTTGCTCTGGGAAGTCGGGGGGGCGGTTGGGGAGGGGGGAGAAAATGTATGTAAAACTTTTAAAACTTTTTCAATTAAAAAAAAAAATGTCTCCAACCCATATGATCCTGAGCTTTCTTTTGCCAGGGCCCCTGCGATACTTGATGTCATTGATCCATCTTATTTTAGGTATCTTTCATCTTGTCTTGTAATGCCAAGCATGTATCTTTCCATGGCTCTTTGCGCCACTCATAGCTTTTATATCGATTGTGAGGTTAATGATTTGCATATGTTCCTAATTATCTCCCAGCTGTTGATCCAGGCTGTGTATCTTGTCTGCTCTAGCTACATCTATCTGGAAAACCCAGGTAGAAAAGTGAGTGGGAAGGCTTACAGATTCTCTACGCCTCAACAGATTGTGACTGCGTGACTGAGCAACCACAGACTGAACCTGGGATCTGTGTAACACCTGACGCATGGCACAAAATGCATTTGATCCAATGCTATCTAGTTTCCTCCACAAGCCTTTCAGCATTTAATGCAACGAATTGGTCTCATTGAATGTCAATGATCAGTGGGGCTGAAGCAAGCAAAGATAAGGGTAGAAGACAAAATACATCCTTTTTCCTTTCATCCCGACACCTTTCTCTCTTTTTCTCTCATTATTTGCTTGAAAAGATTTTTGAATTAGGCCGAGCAGCACATAAACCTGCCCTCTGTCTAATCTATCTCCTGAAAATGCTCCATATTCTACAGCTTCTGGAGGGGTTTTACCAGCATCAAATCATAGGAATGTAACTTGTTTAGAAATTTATAATGGTGTTATTGATGTTAATGTGTCTATCTCTAAAATTTAGATTTGCAACAGTGTGGGGTGATAATAAACTGTTATTAATAGTACTTCACTTGACAATTTAGAAGAAAAAAATATTTCGTAAAGAGCTGTTCCCGTGTGAGTTACTCTTGTGTGTATCCTTGGACAGGTTTCTTTTTTCCCTATCATTTTGTCTCCCTGCCTCAACAACCCAGCACTATTATTTTAGCAGAAAACCTACCTCTAATATGGGCCCATATTACACAGGACTGTGTTCTCATCTGAGGGGAAAAAAGACACATAAATGTATATTATTTTTTTCTCAATTCATAAAAAACTCTTAATTCTCAATAAGGATAGGCAGATCTTTCTATTTTGGAATATGGGTGCTCCTCACTTTCTTATATATCATCTTACATTTTTCTACCCAGTCTCACAACTTAAATTTAAAACTTTTTTTTAAACAACACATTTACATGCATTTCACAGAATTTCTACATTTTTGCATGGCACTCTGCCACAATATGCAAAGAAAGCAATAAAATGCTATTTTATATATTCATTTCTCCATGTTTTGGCATGCCGTTTTTCTTAGCCTACAATGCATATTCATTAACATGAAAATTTGAATTGATCTTGATTGCAGGGTGCGAAGACCACTGTAAAAATGTGCCAGTCACAAAATACTCAAATGATGATCATGTTACTGCAAGATACTGGGACTATTGTAAACAGTTACAAAATGCCTGTATGGCGATCACAGGAGCACTATGAGAACTGGTCATAAACTTACTTTTGCAGCACCATCCTAACTTCGAATAGCCACTGAATGAGGCAGTTGGTAAATGAAGATTACCTGTACCATCATAAATGTATTGATCCCTGAGTTTCTGGTTGTTGTTTTTTCCTGTATAAAATAACCGTGGAAACAATCGTACTTGATCACACATTACCTCCATCTGGAATCTTAAAACCGGTTGCATCATATTTCCTGCTCTGTGCTTCTGTACTTTTTTTTTTTAACCAAGACAGAGAAATAATACAAATGGGTCAACATAATATCCCAATATATCAGTATTGAGTTGACTAACTGGTCAATTCAGTATTATCTGAATTTCACTTTGGGGGACAGGGAAGAGGTCTTATAAAATGGGGGAGAAGCCCGACCCTGCCCTTGTTCCCACATATCCCTGACAGTAAATATATTCTGACTCTTAAGGATCCTGGGATTGAAGGTTTGATTGGTGATCCATTTGGTGGTCATGCTCTAATTATTGATTTTTTAAAAAAAATATATCAATAATTCATTTCACTTACCAACTGTCTCATTCAGTGACTGTCTGAAGTTACGATGACGTTGCAAACGTAGGTTTATTACCAGTCCTCGACTTGTGGCTGTCGCAGTGCTGCCTGAGCTAATATCACTTCAATTTAACTGAAATCTCTCTTGATCTTAAAAGAGACAGGTAAAAATCTTTCTATATTCTCAGACTTTCTTATCTTCCGTAAATTGTTTCTATTGTTTTGCGTTCTTCTAAATACTATTATACTCTTTTTGGCATGGTCCTGTTTGAAAACCTTTGCTTTCAATTTATTTCATTGCCAACCTCTGTTTTGTAAGCTGCCCAGGAATCTGTTGAAATGCAGATATAAAAGGAGTAAAAGAACGGGAAGAATTTTAACAGTCTTCTTACCCAATTCCACTTGCTGACAGTCCTAAGTACAATACAATATGCCTTTCTTGGTTTCAAGGGAGCGTTATAATATCCTCCATAATATAGTCGGTCTCCAAGAACAAAGGTCAACCTGTTTTCAGGAATGCTCTTGGCTGAGAACTCAGCTGTCACGTAGCTATCAGATTCTGAACCTTTGCTGAAGTAAGAGAGGTTGGTCAAGGAGTAGCAATTAAAGTTGCAGAGCGGAATCCCAGGAATGACAATCACTTGGTAAGAACTAGAAATAAGAAGATAAAAGCATCAAGTCACACGAAGGACTATTTTTACTGCTACTGACTTTTGCGGCCTAGCCTGACTTTCTTCAAGATGCTGCTTTTGGTGTCGTTGCTCGGGTGGCCAACATTCAATGGGTTTTGTACATCTGCAGGGGTCCCATTCCAACCCTGGCCACAAGAGACAATAATAAATCAGAATAGAGCTGGAAGGGACCTTGGAGGTCTTCTAGTCCAACCCCCTGCTCAAGCAGGAGTCCCTATGCCATTTCAGACAGGTGGCTGTCCAGTCTCTTCTTAAAAACCTCCAGTGATGGAGCACCTACAACTTCTGAAGGGAAGCCGTTCCACTGGTTAATTGTTCTCACTGTTAGGAAGTTTTTCCTCCCTTTCCAAACGAAACAGCTTCCTTAATGCAAATTAAATGTCCTTATCTTCAAAAACCTCCCAGAACCAATGTTTCTGAATATGGTGAAATGAAAGTTCTTATTTTCCTCTGAACAAAACTTAAAAGTCAACTGAATGAACTAACCAAAATGAGCTAGTAAGCACTTTGGGATGTTAAAGTGCAATCCATATGCAAGAGGAACAAATCTGTATTTGCCATGTACAGGTAGTCCTCGACTTACAGCCACAATGGAAATCAAAATTTCCATTGCTAAGCAAGGCAGTTGCTAAGTGAGTTTTGTCCCATTTTATGACCCTTTTTTTGCAACAGTTGTTAAGTAGATCACTGAAATGTTAAGTGAATCTAGATTTCCCCATTTGCTTGTTGGAAGCTGGCTGGGAAGGTTACAAATGGTGATCACGAGACCCTGGGACAGTGCAGCTGTCAAAAATACATGCCAGTTGCAAAGTGCCTGAATTCTGATCATAGGAATGCTGCAATGGTTGTAAGTGTAAAAACCAGTCATAAGTCACTGTTTTTCAGTGCCGGTATAATTTCGAAAGGTCACTAAATGAATGGTTGTAAATCGAGGACTACTTCTAGTATTGCCTTGAATGACAGTGATATTTGAAAGGAGAGGAAACAAAATAATCAGAGCAAGTAACGTTAAAAAAACAAAACAATTACATGGAAGTAAGTGTTCTTGAGTGTCTGAAATATGTAGCGTAAAAGCCAGAGACCTGATTGGACCATTTCTTCCTTCAGCTTTCAGAAAGCTCAATAATGGTATAAAGTCTCGTGTTGACATGAATTCTACTTGTGGCGATGGTGGATCTAAAAAAAAAAGGCGATCCTTATTATTGTAGCATTTTTTTTTAAAAAAATATTCATTCAGCATTCATCCATTCATTCTTTTTAAAATTTCACACTCTTCTTCATTAGGAATCCAAAACGACATGCAAGTAGCAAAATCAAATTGTATCAGAACTGGCAACAATAACACAGAATAAAAATATTGTTAACAGAAAATGCAGCCTAATTTATAAAAGTGAGATTAGTCTAAACCAAAAGCTTTTTTAAGCCTTTAAAAAAAAATCTCTTGGTTGAAAAAGCCTAGCCTGCCAGTATTGTTGGCAACTACTATCAATTCTCCCAAAATGCCCATCTCCTCATACAGGCCCCAAACCTCAACCCTTAAACTCTATGTGAAGGGGAAAATGATGAGTATTTCTCTTTGATCAGAAGTTTTCTCACTGTTCCAAAGCTTTAAAAAACCCAAACAGATGTAAATTATATTTAACAACACATTGTCATTGGGAGACAACAGTCAGTAATCTTTCTTAATTCATAAAATGCTGCCAGTATGCATGTTATCATTATTTGGTCCTTGTCCTACAAATGAACTACTGACCACCATTAATTCTGTTATACATTTATAATTATATCCTTAGTGCACTCTAGAAAGATTCAATATACCTGATGGATTCAGCAAGATTCCAGATGGCACTTGAGGAGTTTCCCAGTGACCTGGGGGAATATTATTTTAATTTTAAATTGTTTTCAGTACCTGATATATGATAGGGATGGGTAAAACTCACTGATTCAAAAATGAAATATTGTGCAGAACTCTGGAATGCTCTGTTCCCCCGCTGGACTAATCTGAACTCCTCTTGAATCACTAGCAGTTTGCCTAAGCTGTGGTCTTCCAGACAATTTCCAATTCAATTTCTATAATTTTGGATGGGAATTCTGGAAGGAGAAGTCCAATAGACCTGGAAAACTCCAGTTTGGGAAAAAGTGACATATGGTTTGAAACCGCACAGGTAGTCTTTACCTATGACTGGTGTCTTAGAAATTGTTCAAAGTTACAACAGATCATCTCAGAACTACTTATGGCCTACTTTTGGAGTTCCAATGGCTGCTCTCCCCACAGTCATATGATTGTATTTGGGGTTCTTGGCAACCAGCCCACATTTATAGTTGTTTGTAGCATCCCATGATTCACATTTTTTTTGCTGGAAACGGGCATTTATTTAGTATTTCCTGCAAAAAAAACAACAACCCCACCCATTCAGAACAATAGGTCCTCTTCACAAGGGTGCCCAGGATGTTTTCTATGTGGGAAACATGCTCATTAATAAGGAGTGAACAGCCACTGAAGAAAGGACGGTTTAGCAATAAACCCACACTTTTATTAACTTTTTAACATCTGCCACATTGCTTCTTGTGTAAAAATATAATTCATGAGGGGAAAAAGTCATGCTTTAGGTCTGATTTGTGCAGAAATTTTGAAAATTTGACTATATATAAAATTATTTAATCAAACATGGAAGCCAGGCTCTCAAGAATGAGAAGTTGCTATAGATTCTCATACTGAACGAACAACCTTGGGATATGAAAAAACAAGAAAAATTGTAAATCAAGGTACTACCTGCTAATGGGACACTCAAATGGATGAGGACACTACGCTTTAGGTCAGCAGTGGAGATGTTTACAGTGTAATTGCTGCCTGAAGATAAATTGAGGCACAATTCTGGATTCCAAGAATCTGTGGTAAAGTTAAGAATCATTTCATGACTGAATTCCTTCTGATACCAACGTAGACCCACTAGGTGAATCTGTAACGAGAAATGCATAATTAAACATATCTGACACTGTGAATTATGCTGTGTGTAAGACACTAATGGACAGTCTAAATATACATGTACTGAAAAAAATGTCTAATTTGAGAGAAAAAGGGCATGATGGGCAAGAAGCTTTCTCTAACTTGATGCTTCCTGGTGAATTGGAACTACAATTCCCAGCCAACATGGAACATTTCAAACAATCTGGGATGTATGGATTGAGGAAAATTGGGCTAAATGTATACAGTAACGGTGGGTTGGGTTGGGGGTGGGGAGACAGAAAGTGCCAAACCAGATAGCAATAACATTTAGACTTATATACCGCTTCATAGTGCTTTACAGCCCTCTCTAAGCGCTTTAAAGAGTCATCATATTGCCCCAAACAATCTGTGTGCCCTCATTTTACCAACCTCGAAAGGATGGAAGGCTGAGTCAACCTTTAGCCGATCAGGATCAAACTCCTGGCAGTGGGCAGAGTTAGCCTGCAATATTGTGCTCTAACCACTGTGCCACCATGGCTCTTGATGATAAATAATCCATGCACTGAGCCTTATTTCAAAACACTTGAAAGTGATTTGTTCAGACTTCTGGCAAGAACAGTCCACCAGGCAGAGAGGAAAAAGTAAAGAAAGAGATCAACTTCACAATCCATGATATGCATGCATGAGTAAGTTAAAAGCTGCATCTGCAAATCATTCACCAGGTCCAGGAAGTCCACTCCAACCCCACTTCCCATTTTTTCTACATCGAAAGATAGATTGCCTTGTTCTTTAGGTTTATTAAAGCTGGCTGGTTCTATTGGGATGTGGAGTTCTGCAATATCTGCAGAACATCTGCTTACAGGTCAGGGGTGAAATGCTCCCGATTCAGACCGGATCACCCGATCCAGTAGCAATGGAGGCGGGTGGTTCGGAGAATCGGTAGCAAAAATTCTTGCCCCCCCCCATGCCCAGCTGAGCTGTGCAATCATCAGAGGCTTTTTTTCTTTTAAATGGCTCTGACGATCCCAGCTGAGTTGCCTGATCGTCAGAGGGTTTTTTAAAAACCTTCTGACGATCAGGCAACTCAGCTGGGATCATCAGAGCCTTTTGAAAGCATTTTTTTACAACCTCTTCTGTGAAGAGGTTGTAGAAAAAATAGTTTTAAAAGAAAAAAAATTGGCCACGCCTACCCAGTCACATTACCCACCACCACCAAGCCACGCCCACAGAACAGGTAGGAACAAATTTTAGATTTCACCACTGTTACAGGCCTATTCAAATCTTGATACAGTTTATCACAATCTACAAAGAGAAGAGGCATAATGTAACAGTTTTTCATAACAGGCACAAGAATACTTGTAATTCTATGCTACCTGACAAAAATACTTCAGGAAAAATAAATTTAAATAAATCTATACTGCAGGTAGTTCTCAACTTACGACTACCGTGTTTTCCTGAAAATAAGATCCTGTCTTATATTTTTTTGAACCCTGAAATAAGCGCTTGACCTTATTGCCATGAGCTCAAAAGCCCGATTGGGCTTATTATCAGGGGATGTCTTATTTTGGGGGGAACAGGGTAGTCACATCGCAACTGATGGAAGTTTGAACATACCTGGAAAAAGGAAATTATGACTTGGTTTCAATGATCACCCCCACCCCTCACATGACTACACTTTGGGTAATTGGCACTTACAGACATTTGCAGCATCCTGGACTCATGTGACTGCATTTTACAATATGAGAGTTTTGCCAGATCCAGTTTTTGGCTAAATCACACCATAGTGAGGGTTTGCTTAATGACTGTTGTGTCAACTTAACAACCACTGCAAAAAAGGTCATAAAATTGGACAATCCAATTTATGATTGTAACTACATACAACCGTAATGGGCAGGCTCCATTGCAGTCGTATGTCAAGGACTACCTAGTTCCACTTCGGCTTCTGAAAATCAACAAAGCCTATGAATTTGAAGAGATAATGGGTTAGCCTGTGTGTTTCACACAACAACGTCACTCTCGAAACTTCACCATCCACAGAAGCATGAAAAAAGTATTTCTCAAAGCTCTTCCATTACTTTCCATTCAATTACAACTGTGCCTAACTTACTAGGTAGGTTTCCTCAGACTGCCTTCTTCCTGGGACTCTCTGCCATTTAATACAGGTGTCATTAAATATGGAGATATTGTTGAATACTGTCTTTTCTGGAAAGGAAAAAGGAAGTGGAAGACACTGAATTAAATACTTACAAATCTTATTTTTATTGGAATTATTTATTAATGAAGATATTGAATTTATCTATAAAAGCAGAGGCCTGGGGCCGAAACAACTAGTTAATTACAGATACTCTTCTCCTTGTTTTTCATAGGTCTTTTCAGATCAAAACACTGCCGTGCAGAGAAGATGTTACTGAAATATAATTCCCAAGATTCTAGCCAAGATATTCCCTATTGGCTGCTTATCTTGCCTGATTACTTCTGGATCAAAAGAAACTGCCCTTCCTGTCACTAAATACTACGTACAGCACACTTATCCTCCAGTCCTATTTGCTTTTTTGTTCTATGGTTTTTTCAGCCTTCCTATGACTTTATATCCTTTTATTACTTCAGCAGGCTATTTTCTAAGCTAATGTATATTTTGATACAGTATTTGACATGCTTTTTTCCCCTCTCTGAATCCTACAGAATATTGTTTTTCCTGATACAAATACTACCTGTTTTTAAAGTAACATTTCTTACACCAACCTCTTCTTGTTCAATTTCCAGTTCTAACTTCATTGAAACATCATTACTTCATTGTTGTTGTGCATAGTGCTTTAATTTCACAAATTTTCAAGATTTCTTTTCAATCCAACCTGTTTGCTTCTAAACCACTTTGTGTCAGTGTATATATATTTCAGAATCACATTTCCATACAATACAAACATTTTTTTTCCTGAGAGAAGTATCAACATCAGAGCAATATACTGGGGGGGGGGGGAATGGACGGACTTTTCTTTCTCAGTATCATAAGATCTGGAAGAGTAGTTTGTGTTCCACAATAATAATTTAAGGCAAAATTTCTATTTATTATTAATGGTTAATATTTTCTAGAAGAACCTACCAACCACTGGATGATTTACTGGATGTGCTATCCTGAGCCGTAAACGCAAATTAATGGAGCCTGCAATAATTTCCACAGTGTAATTTGTGTGTTGGTGTAACTGCAAACACACATTTACAGCCATTTCAGTGGCAGGAGGTTTGATCAACATATCTGTCGTTTCTTTTGATTCATTTCCTAGCATCAATACAGTAACCTGTAAGCAAAAAGAGAAATAAATTCTAAAACGCAAGACTCCACAGTCTATCTCTAGAATATAATATTTTTAAAATTCCAATTCCAACTCTCCAGAGAATTCTAGAGATTATAGTTCTGCAAGAGCAGCATCACAATACAGGTTCCCAAAGTTATTTGAAGAGAAAAGTTATGACAAGTGATTAAATTGTATGACACTGACTTAGGCTCAACTTTTGGTACATACATGGATGAACGCTCACCATCTCTTTCTGTAATCTGCTTAACCCCATCCATCTGCTATCTTCCCCTTTCTCAAATTCTCTCAGCCTTGTCAAGCATAGTCACTATTTTCACATCATCTGCCCAAAAGTCCACTATAGATTTGCTTCATGCCTTCCCTTTTTGATCCTACAAGCAAGGGTACTTGTGTCAGAAGCTCATACTCCTGCATTACTCCCAGAGCTACCTTCATGACATTGAACGCTCTCACTACGGAATGGGACAACTCGCTGTGGTCAACTCACCACAGCCAACTCACCACGACCAACTCACCATGGCCAACTTGCTGCAGGACAACTTGCCACAGCCAACTTGCCAATCGGACAACTTAACAATTCGATTTAATTATTTAAAATAAAAAAATATTTTAATTTTTGTTATTCACATTTCATTCTGTCTCTCCTTTCACATCTTTTCTTTAATGATTCTATTCAACCTTTTCTTTGATATTAGTGTAACTCTTGTCCCACAGTGAGTTGTCCTGCGGCAAATTGTGTGGCAAGTTGGCTGTGGAGAGTTGGTCACAGCAAATTGGTTCACCATGTCCACATTATTATCCTCTGGGAGGGCATGACAATTAAATTGGCCAAAAAAAAAAGAAAATTAAGGAGTTTTATAGTGTAAATATATATTTTATAATGCTGAAGACAGCAAAAAACTAGAGCAAGATAGTAAATCTACATTAAAAATGGTTTTGTTTTACCAAAGCCTCCCAGTTTAGAAGTACAAATATAATTGTCTCCAGAAAGTTTACGATGAATCCAGAACAATGCTATCCATTACCCAGCTAGAGAAAATCATAGCCATCTAAATAATTTTACTTCAAAAATTACTTGCCTTTATTACTAGCATTTTAATAAATGTTTATCCACTCATACCTACAGAAGGCAGACTGCCTGTACTAAGTAACAAAGAAAATTTTATCTTTCAAAGACAGAAGATATTAAATGTCTCACGAACTTGATAAGTTTCATTTACTCCAGCACTTCCATAATGTCTCTTCCATGATACACAAGGATCTTTCCATGTAACATTAACAAAGTCTTGCACTTCTACAAGACAAAACAACAACATATACATTACTTAGCAAAACTTTTAAGAAAAAGTCATTTGTCAAAACAATTTCTTACTTTTATCATATATTGCTAACCAATACATGATAATTGTATTGCAAATTAAAATGGCAAGAATGTAAGAAGAGCAAATCCTTATCTTGTCCAGTATTCTGTTATTTTTTTTCTTTTTATGATCCTGTCTACCCCTTAATTTGAGGTAACGTCGGGGCAATTGGAGGGAGCTGAGTATTTACTGGCCAGATGCCTTTCCTGATGCCTACAAGGAGTTCACAGAGATATTTTTTCTTTGTTCTCTAGGTGAGAAACATCTGCCGCTATCTAGGATTGAACTCTCAACCTTCCAAGTGGGAGGCGAGCGCCTTCACAACTAAGCCACTACGCCGCTCATCCAGTATGTTTTTATTGTTATTATTATTAATTAAACTCTTCCATGACAGTCAACCAGATGCTTATCAAAAGCTGAAAGGTAGTTCTTGATTTACGACCACAATTGAACCTAAAATTTCTGTTGCTAGGAGAATTTTGCCACATTTTACTATCTTTCTTGCCACAATTGTTAAAGGAATCACTACAGTTGTTAAACTAGTAATATAATTAAGTGAATCTGGCTTCCCCATTGACTTTGATTTGTCAGAAGGTTACAAAAAGTGATCACATGACCCTGGACACTGAAATCGTCATAAATAGGAATCTTGATCTTTAGTCCCTTTAAATAATGTAATATCTTAATTTTTTTCTCTGTCCATTTTCACAAAATTTTTCAAAGCTTTAACAAACTTCTTTTGTAATTCCAATATAGGAAAATTATCCAAGTAATTTTCTTGGTTGTTATTTGTACATGCCTTTTAATTATTAAAATATCAGCTGATTTCTTTTGTATGTTCAGTGTAATATCTTTTTTCATATCATTCTTATAGCCTTTTATTTTTAAATCCACTTTCACATCAATCTCAATCATGTTAAGTAACACTTTTTCCTCTTCTCTAGCATCTTTTAAACACAATCCTTCTATAGAAGCAAAAACTATTAAAATTAATTTCTGGCTCCATTGTTCAAAAATATCCTTCAATATGTCCAATGTTAAAATATTTTGCTTCATTCTACATTTGTGAGTTTAAGTATTATTATTCTTTAATTGTAATCTTTAGTTCCTTCTAGTTCCCTCTTGTCTGTGAGTTTTTAAAACCTTATCTCATTACGTTTTTTAAAGAATTCAAAACTATTTTCCTATGGGAAGGATTTTTTACAATTAATTCCAAAATCTTATTTCAACTTTATCTGGACTCTTAGACTGTTTGTAACTTTCCAAAATCAAAGTTTTAACTACCCCTTTTCTGTTTATTTCTTAAACTTGTATTTAAAGTTTATTTTGCTAAAAATTGAAAGAAGGATTGAAAGAAATTTAACAATCCAGCATGGTTAAACTTGTTGATTCAAAGGTTCCTAATAGCTAAAAAGCATTTAACAAGCAATCATTGAAAATGATTAGAAAAGGAAGAAGATAAACCCAGTGTCAGTTCAAAGGTATAGACTATAGATTCAGCAAGATAGCTATTTCCTTGTTTCCTAGAGTTCCGAACCCCTGGAGATCATTGTCTTACAGCAGGGGTGTCAAACTGGATTTCTTCGAGGGCCAGATCTGCATTATAGTTCTCCTCCATGGGCTGGGGGACAACGACACGGGAGTGGGGAGGAGATGGGACGGACACCTCCCACAGCACCCTGCCAGCCAAAACGGGGTGCGGGGGGTGCACATGGCCCCCACACCTCGTTTTCATCTTCCCCAGCCTCCAGCAGCACTTTGCTGCCCAAAAACTGTCAATAAGCAGATGCTGTGATCATTAAGTGAACCCATTCATTTGACTGAATGCTTTTTGCCAAAACTGGCAAAAAATGCCAGAAACTGGCAATACAATATCACAAATCATGATCACATGACTGCAGAACAGCATAAATTATAAAGCTGACTAGCCAAAATACTGTCACATGTTTCTGTGCAACCATGTATAATGGCTGGGGGTGCTTTACAATCCATAAGCACCTATTCCTGTTGTAAAAATGATAGCCATTAAATGACCTGTACTTTTAAAATTATTAACAACAAATGAAGTTTTCCTTTTCCTTTCTCCACAAGTTGATATCTCAGCAAAATTAAAGAGAAAATGTCATGTTAATTTTAAAACCAGGTTCACATCTTGATTTGAGAATGTACTATGTAGTATATTTTTATATTAAAATAAAAAACACGCCATCTGATTTTAAATGCCAGAAATGACAAGAAAACTGTAGCCACAGTAAAAAAGGAAGCATGCATACATCACATTTTTTCTTCTTCCCCTCACCACTCACAAACTCACAGAAGAAATGTGTCTTAGATCAGAAGCCCCCAACCTTTTGGGCACCAGGGACCAGTTCTGTGGAGAGAGGTGTTTCCGTGGACTAGAAGGTGCATGGTTTCACATGCTGCCTGCGTCCCACAAATCGGGCTTTGCTTGTTTGTGCGGCCCAGTTTCTGGCATGTCTAGTGCCGGTGCCAGTCCACAGACCGGGGGTTGGGGACCCCTGTCTTAGATACTGCAAGCGTTTGGAAAACCACTTCAAACTATTTCCATATTTAGGAATACAAAGTTCAAGTGTATTTTACTGCAAATCAAAAACCAGATTAAACAAAAAAATCAGTAAAGATGAAGTTATAATGTCAATTAATAGTATTTAAATGCAACATGCATTAAATACATAACTTAACAACACATTCTGCTTCAGTTCATAAATAAGTAATTAATTCTTATCTTCCAGATCACTAATCTAATGCATGATATCAAACTCCACAATTTCTTTCAGATCAAAAAGAAGCTCCAATAGCCACAGATATATATGGCAAAATACAAGCTTCAGTTTTTTCCACCACAATGAGTGTGAACCAAAAGGTTTCCTCTGTGAATTACTGAAAATGAAGCTCTTGCAAGATATTGGAGCTCCAGAAGAATCATATTCTCTTAACTTTATATTATGTCCCTGGGCCCAGTTTAGTTTCAATCTGCACTAGATTTATCATATGCATGCTGTTAATAAAAAAGGCCACTGGATGCCAGTACTGTTCTATTAAAATGCAGGACCTCAAAACTGTACCATTAAAAACTTAACAATCCTTCTTTTCAAACCAGTCTTATAAAGAGATTAAGAAGAGTGACTGGGTGACAAAATAAAAACGTTTAGATGGTTTTAAGGGAAATTTTAATGGAAATGTTATGCTTGGGTCCAAGAAGAGCTATTAACTTTATAATGGAACCAAAAGGTACTATTGAAAAGGAAGAAACTCTACTGAATGAAATTGAAATAGACTTTAAGGGGATTTAAAAACTACACCTTATAAGAAAGGGATGGAAATACTGGATTTACAAATGAAATTGAGTTATGAATTAAAAATTCAAAAAGATACATGAATAATAAACCAAAAGAAGGATATGCATTATTTTTTACATTGGACTTTGTGGAATTTCCTGAAGCTGCTTCAGTGGAACTGCAAAAGGATTTTAATAAAGATGACAAGAATTCTGAGAGAAGAGACAAAGATGCTCTAAAGTAGATGTTGGCATTTCATTGGTGAGACTTAAAGATCACTGATGGAAAGAAGTAAAAATACAAAAATTGGTTTTATCTGATTGCCATTAAAATAATGGCCTGTTATCTCTGGTGATTTTTAATGAGGGTCTTTTTTTGACAGGGATTGGAGGATTAGTTTTGGTAATGTTTAATAGAGTGGAATGGATTAATTTGTAAAATTATCTTTTACAATATTTAATTGTTAATTGGGATTGGACTTTGAGTTTTATTGGAAGTGAGTTTTATTGGAAGGAATTTGCATAAGTGGGGAAATATAAATATTTTAAGTTGTTATTTCTGTTAACTCTAAGTGGACTTTTCCTGATTAATAAGAGTAATTGAAAATTTATAGACGGGTTTATAGAAAATTGGGTCAGGTATGGAATGAAGAAGTGTTTTATACTTTAAGAGACAGTGATAAGATGTTAATTTTGGCTATACTTACTGGAAATGAAGGGGAAGTTTTTTCTTCCAATTTTTCCTCTCTGTGTATATTTGTGTGTATTTCCGCATTAGCTTTTTGTATTTTCCTTATTTCTTAAATGCAATTTTTAATAAAATTATTGGGTGGAAAATTTGGGATGACAAATATGTCATAGATCCATGATGGCGAACCTATGGCACGGGTGCCACAAGTGGCACGTGGAGCCATATCGGTGGGCACGCAAGCTCAGCTTCGGCACACATGCATGTGCTGGCCAGCTGATTTTTGGACCTTCTGGTCCCACCAGAAGTCTGGAAACACACTGTTTCTGGCCTCCAGAGAGCCTCTGGGGGGGGGGGAGGCCGTTTTGACCCTCCCCAGGCTCCTAGAAAGGCTCTGGAGCCTGGGGAGAGCAAAAAACAGGCCTACCGGGCCCACCGTGCCATCGCGTGCCAAAAGTGCGGGGAGCATGTGGGGCGGGGTGGGGCACATAGAATTATGGGTGTGGGCACGTGTGCATGTGACCCCACCATGTTCTCCCCGCTTTTGGCACGCGATGGCAAAAAGGTTAGCCATCACTGTCATAGATAATATACTTCATTTCATTGTAGTTTAACAATGGACCCCTCTACAGTAGATCACAGTATAAATCAATCCCAACAGCATAAACTAGTAACTAAGGGTTACTAACCCTGTCTTTAGGACAGTTATTTAAAATTTGAGACTTAATGCTATAATTAACTACTAAATTAAAAAATGGTAGGCTTTTAAAAAAAATAATTACAACCTTATCTGATAGCTGTTCTTGTAATTCAATATATTATATAGCATCAGGCTATGGGAAGGATTGTTCTAAATATTCACTTCTCATTCTACCATGTTTTTCAATAATCTTTTTGTTTTTACATGTATACGTTACTATGTCCTTATGCATCTTAATTTGAGGCTATATAGGCCTGCCTTTCCTAAACTGGCTGATCAAGTCACCACCTTGAGGATGTGCAAAATAAGAGAGCGATATATCCTCAAGTCAAGCTCAATGCTTGACGATTAATATGGATTAATCCATGCATTTTCTTTTCAGGATGTCTTTTCTATTCCACAATCTAGCCTAACCCTCCAAAATCCTGCTCTTAATGATAAGTTAACGTGTGATATAAAATTTAAAAAAGGACTATTGAAAGAAAATTTATTTTGGAAGATATGGCAACCATTTGTGGACTATGCAACCGGGAATTTGGAAGAAATAATGCCAGTGCTAATGCAAAGAGAATTTTGGAAGACCTGAAGATGAAGAAAAAATTCCTCCGTTTTCCCCTATTTTGTATTATACACTGGGTGTTGTTTTGTTTTTTGTCTTTAATAAAAACTTAAATAATAATAATAAAAACAACAACAACAAAATCCTGGAATTCTCTGGTGATTTTCCATCAAAGCACTAACCAAGCTTAGCTTCTGAACCTAAAAGCACTAACCTAGCTTAGCTTCTGAATCTAAAAAGAACAATCAAGTGCTGCCAGCTGATGAAACATACACACACACACACACACACACACACACACACACACACACTCTCTACTCTAAATGAACTCTGGCAAACTGGAAGATCTCTTACAAAAAACTGAAATTGTAGCTCAGATATTTGGGGAATGCAAACAAATTGCTTCTGTTCTTAGATCAGGAAACACCTGTAATATTGCTCTCCACTTACTTTTACATCTTAAATCCAACATTTCCCAAGATCCATTTCTGGTGCAAACAGAATGACTTTTTGTCCCTGAGGAATAGAAACCTTTCATGCAGTTGTATTCTACGATGCTTCCTGGATGAGTAGACCCATTCCATATCATGCTTGAGAAAGACAGTACAGGAGGTTGGCCACAGATGATTTCTAAATGGGATGAGAAGGAATTTTTATTAAGAAATACACTTTGCAATATTGTACTACATCGGGAGGGTTTATTCCTTTATTTTAAATGGATTCTTTTTAAGAGTCCAATGTTTAGATTGTGCTCTATAATTTGTCCCAAACTCCCACTAATTGTGGCAAGCAGGATGAGATAGAGAAACTCCCTTCCAATTCCCGATCAATGGATTATAATTAGCTTTAGACAAGAATAAGCTTCCTGCTTTGTGGATTGGTTTTTAAGGATAAAATGAAAACAATACAATAAGTAAAATGAATAATATCTATGAAAGGTCCACCATTGTCTGTAATTTTACAGCCCAGATCTGATGACCCTAATATTAGCCTCATTTACACATTCGTTATTTGGAGCCTTCAAAAACACCTAATAAACTCCCCTGCAATCAGTGTCATTTCAATGGCACTGGCTACAGGTGACAAATACACATATATTCAACATAAATGTCTGCAGCACTGTAGCCACATTGGGTTTCACGTGAAGTGATGGAGGAAATAGTGTATGAACAGTTGTATATGTGAAGGCTTCCATGCTGCAAACACTTACATTCATTGGGTAAATGTTGCAATAGTTGAATGCTTAACAGTTAAGCAATTATTGTAATGTTGGCAGGAAAATATGGTTGTCTGGATAAGGGACAACCAAAGATTGCCTACAACCAAAGATAAAAGTGGAAACTATGAATCAGCCATTAGAATGGAGGGGATGAGAATCATCTACCGAAAATGTACTTTTCATATAACCATTCTGATTCTAAACTAGTTACTGTTCATGTTATCAGGAATGAACAACTTGACAATAATGAGACTTTTTCCTCAGAAAGAAAATTGCATTTATGATGTAAAAGCAACCTTCTGGTACCATGACAATAGACAGGATGTGGGCAAGATCACGTCACTATCTAGTGGGGAATGAATTTTCTATTTTTTCCTATTGAGGAGGGTATTTTTATATCTTCAAAATATTAACCCTATGTTAGGGTATATGCTGTAGCTTGCAGCATTACTGTTTCAAAATTGTGTCACCAATTTTGGACAGTATGATAAGAAGGGGCTCAAGAGGCTGCAGAAAAGGAATCGAATATTTACCCATAAAGAATATTTGAATAAAAGTAACAGAAACCTTTACCCTTGCATTCAAAAGTAATGTTTTCCCATTTGCGAGATATTTTACATTGTGAAAAATTATGTTCTCCAAAAGACTGAAATCCATCCTTGCATTTATAGTATATGGTGCTCCCTAAAGTTGTGCTGTTATTCCAGATAATGTCTGCATTTGGCAGCCCCGGAGGTTTTCCACAATCTATTTCTAAAGGGACAAGAGATAAAACAAAAATATGAATATTGAAAATTGAACACATATCAAATAGTTTAATAAGAATCTACATATTACATTGACTTATGTACTTAAGTACTTCACATAAATAGACCCTTGGCAATGCAATGGAACTGTGAGGCAAAATGGATCCAGTAATGCAGGAACAGTGTCTACCACACAGGTTCCTCTATTGGCATATTCTTTGTGTAACATGTTCATGTCAGGTTTAAGCATGATTGTCCATTTCATAGGTACTCCTAAAAGACAGACAGCAGTCTCAAGCCAATTGACCTATTAAGTCTCTTTTAAAAGGGGTATGTGTTCAGTCTGCAGCTTGCACAAGCTGATAGCTCAGGCCCAGAATGTCCATCTTCTCAAAGAGATTACAGACATTCTCAATACACATCCACAAGTAAGGCACAGCCTATGAGCACCCTTGTGCACTCATGGCAAGTACACAAGGAGTCAGTTTTCAACCCTCCCTCTCTACTGAAGAGAAAAAAAGATAATTGATAAAAGGCCGTGTATTGTGAGTGTGAGGGCAATGTTTCTCCCATGGCCCCCAGCTACTCATGAGAAACCGCAAGATTTCCATCCTGCAGTTTCCTGCAGAGGAGTACCTGTTTGGAGCTCAGATAGGTGATTTCTCCTGCTCTCTTTATCTGGAAAGACTTCCACTGACCAGAAATCACTGCTGGCCAGTGTTCCCTTCACTGATCTGCTACTTTGGAGGCAACTGGTCCACCACAGAACCTCACCTAGGAATCTCACTGATTATTTTAAATCTTGAAGCAGGATTAGAGCAGAGAACAAAATAAGGAGTTGGATATCAGGGCTAGGAAAAAAACATAACTAACACAGCTTTTCTGAAATTTTGATTAAAGTACAGGGAAATAAGCAGACGTCTAAGGCAGAAAATTGTGCTAGAATGTACCTCTTTGTGTGTTGCTTGTTAGCCCTTATTATCTCTTCTTTTTATTTCTTATAGAAATAAGAAATTTTAGGTAAACTCAGCTTTCCTTTCTATTTCTCCCTCAGGATGTGACCAAGATGATTTATTGTTTTCTTCATTAATATCTTGTGGTCTGAAATATAGCAATAGCAATAGCGCTTAGACTTATATACCGCTCCATAGCGCTTTACAGCACTTTCTAAGTGGTTTACAGAGACAGCATATTGCCTCCAACAATCTGGGTCCTCATTTTACTGAGTTCAGAAGGATGGAAGGCTGAGTCAACACTGAGCCAGTCAGGACTGAACTCCAGGCTATGGGCAGAGTCAGTCTGCAATACTGCATTCTAATAACTGTGCCACCAGGGCTCTTATATAATCTAGAAGCTGTGACTCTTCTAATCTTGTTTTTTCCCCATTTTTACCTTTTAGTCACCATAGCACATGGCAGAAAAACTGAGAGCCCCAACTGTCACAATTTAGAGGAAAGATGACAGATTAGGCATACAATAGAATAGAAATGGCGGCAGTATGAACTACCAAGTAATTGAAAGTTGAAAGCCGGACTAGGATGTGAAGTCTCAGAAAGTTTCTGAAAGAGGAGATTCAATTCTAAAAACTCAGTAATGCTTTTATACCCACTACTTCAATAAAAAATACTATAGAGTTTCAGAAAGCTGCATGAAATATTCTGAAAGTAGCTTAGCACTAGCCAGATTCAGATACCATGTTATGAAATACCTATTATGTTTTAATAGTCCTCTCTCTTCTAATATAGCTATAATTAGGTATTGGGAAAATTCATTTCTTTGGTGATTAACCACAACATGTGTAAAAATTGGTTCTCAGACTGATAAAGATTCAAATGACGGTTATGTAAACAGCCAGCTGTAGCCTTCTCTGTTATCAAGAAAGGGAGCTATCATGCTTTCAGTTCACAATAAGGCTGTGAGAAAGAGATTCAAGAAGTCTTGTTTCTAATATACACTGAAAGAAATTGGGTCCACATTGAAAAATTAGTTCCCTTGTTGGAATTCTTATATCCCTATCCCTTTCATCTGAATAAATCTCGCTAAAGAGAACTCTGTGAGAATTATGTTTGGGAAAGAATCATTTTCAGTTCAGGCATATTTGTCATATTTGGATCAGTAAACTGTTAACTGCTGTTAAAAAGTTAATGTTGTGAACTATTATCCATCAAAATAAAGGAAGCTTCTAAATTGTAACTGAGCTGCACATAAAACCATTTTGCACATATTATAAGTTGACAACACCCTGGGTCTATCACTAAAAACAAATTCCAAAAAGGTCATAGAGTAGTTGTGCAACAACAATAATCAGTATGAGAAGGCATGATTTATGGACATTTATTTGTTTTCTTTATCTGTATTACATTAAAAAAAAATCAAAACAGCTATTTTAATATCCCTTCAAGACCAGGAAAGGGTGTTTTTTTCCTTAAGCTTTTTTTGATACAGTTTTAATCCTATTAAGTATTTTATGCAGCTTTTGTGCTTTATAGGTTTAGGATGGGGGGGTTATAAATATTTAATTTTTTTTCTTACTTTCTGAAAACCACTGTGAGAATATAATTGAAACACAGTATGAAAACAGTATGTAAACAAGCAAGTTTGGATCAGTATGTCACAGCAAAAGAGTACACAGTGAGACATTCATTAAAGTTAATTTAAAAATAACACAGTAAAAGTTGTTTTTAAAAATAAATACGAAATATAGAACTGATGCTATCATTAGGCAGAGTGAGCCAGGAGAAGGCAAAAAAGGAATGATCATAAAATGCTATCTTTGACCTGCAGAGATAGCACAGATTCAAACCTGCCAATAGGGTAGCATTGTCTCCTGTGGGAAAGGTAAAAGCCTCTATTACCACAGAGAGATGCTGTCTAACGGCCAGCATTGAACTCAAAGTCAACTGCCAAAATTTTTTGCTTTTCTAGGAGAAATTTTGGAGAAATCTCTCCTTCGCGCTATAGTGTTAGGCTAGCCTAAGCAGCAAACAATCAAACAACAACGAGTAGCCAAGATTAGTGTAGTATCTTAAAACAGGGATGTCCAAGCTTTGTGGCTTTAAGACTTGTAGACTTCATCTCCCAGAATTCCCCAGCCAGCCATGCTGGCTGGGGAATTCTAGGAGTTGAAGTCCATAAGACTTAAAGTTACAGAAGTTGGACACCCCTATCTTAAAACATCTACGGGAAAAAGCTGACTTTCTAGTACCGAATGCATGTTTTTGTTTATAATCTCTACTCCTATTATAAATTAAGAATAACATAAGAGGCAGTAGGTATGTTCACTGCTTTAAGTTATATATTAAAAAGGAGGGATAAAAATCCAATAATAATAGGTAACTTTAAAAAAAATATCTAGGGGACTTGGAGAGCATTGTATGGTTTTCCTGGGTAGGTACAATACAGAAAATATTGGAATTATATAAAGTTGGCATTGATTTCTATGAGTTTTAACGGAACCATTTTTTTTCAAATGGACTGATACGTGACTACTCTCATTGGAACAATTACATTTACCAATAGATTTTTCAAATGCTCTCTTTACCTTTACACACCATGTCTGCACCTTCCCATTTTCCTTTGGCATTGCAAACCGCAGCTGAGTTTCCACTTTCAAGGACATAATTAGGCTGACAAGTATAAAGAATTTGGTTTCCATAAGTGGTTTTATTCACAGGAGCTGACAGTGTGTTTGGAATATAAGGTGGAGGTCCACAATCCACAACTGCAGTAAAATGAAAGGAAAAATAAATTTGAGATGCTTCTCCCCAAATACTTTGACTTCCCTAGATTTATCAACTGGAGAGGGAAATGTTCCTTGAGAGAAAAAATAAAACACCAAGTCTCATTTTCCTAAGAAACAAATCCTTGGAACGCCTATGAGTGAACAAAATTGGAAGAATCTGAGAACTTTACCAGCTTAAGAAGAAAAGCAACTTTGAAGGAAATGGCATTCCCTTCCCATTTTTTTAGTTATTACCCATGTGAATAGTTCTCTTCCATACAGATCTGTAGCAGACTGAGATTTATTGTGAGAAAAATAGTGCTTTCCTTGGTAATATAAGAAAAATTAAATTAAAAATTAAATTAAAAATTAAATTAAAAGGGTTTTTAAGCTATTATGTACCTTCTGCAGTTTTAAACCAATGTATTCTAACTTGATATGTTTAAATAATTGATAATCAGTAAAAGCAGGAAATGTGCTACTGATATATGAGGAATGCAAACCTTAAGAACAGAATGATGAACTGATAAGGGAAAAAGAAATAAGCACACTTAGTGTGGTTTATTCTAACAAATCCAAAGAATAAAAAAATATATATTAATTTTAGCAGATCTAAGTATTGTGTCATAAGGATGATCCATGCAATGCCAATACTATACAATACAAATATATTTTACTGCTTCTGCTAAATATTGCACTATATAAATTTAACTTGCACTACATTCACTGTTTAATCTATTAATTATATGAGATTTTAAGAGAATCAGACACAAATGCATTTCTCTCACAAAGTTTAAAATATACTCAATGAAAAAGTCCATCGCCAAAAACTAAAATTAATTGTACCGACTGCACTTTAAGTTAAATGAAAACAGGAAAAAAATTAATGATTTATTGTTGTGGTATTTACCTATACATTTTGTGCCATCATTGGGAATAAATGTTCCATGTTTATTAGAAGCCTGGAAGCCTATATGGCAAACACAGTAATAGCTTCCGTGTGTGTTATGGCATACAGCATGCTCTCCGCAAATGCCAGAAAGACATTCATTTTTATCTGAAAATATATTTAAAATATATGACAGAGATTAATCAAATTAATAAAGAGCACTAATAGCATTTTAACAGGTTTTCCCAGTTGCAATATATGGCTGTGAAAGTTGGACCATAAGGAAGGTTGAGCGCCAAAGAATTGAGGCCTTTGAACTATGGTGCTGGAGAAGACTCCTGCGAGTCCCTTGGACTGCAAGGCAATCAAACAGGTCAATCTTAGAGGAGATCAACCCTGACTGCTCTTTAGAAGGCCAGATCCTAAAGATGAAACTCAAATACTTTGGCCACCTAATGAGAAGGAAGGATTCACTGGAGAAGAGCCTAATGCTGGGAAAGTTTGAGGGCAAAAGAAGAAAGGAATGACAGAGAACGAGATGGCTGGGTAGAGTCATTGAAGCAGTCGGCGTGAGCTTAAATGGACTCCAGAGGATGGTAGAGGACAAGAATGCCTGGAGGAACGTTGTCCATGGGGTCGTAATGGGTCGGACATGACTTCGTGACTAACAACAACAACTAATACCATTATATAATAAAACAAATAATATTGTAAAATATCCTGAATATGTGTCAGTATAATACATAAACATCTAACCTGGAGCAAGTAGGCAATATTATTTTGTTACTATCAACATGAATTAACAAGTAAAAGAAAAATACATTGTGAGACTGCGAAACTAACCGAAATGGGGAGGATACAATAGATCTGAATTGAAATAGGTCTCATTTTTGAAAATGGAACTGATAATCACATTCAGGGAAGTTAAAGTTTAAGCTTAATTATGAATGAAAGGGCTAATAGCAGGGGTGAAATCTAAATTTTTTTGCTACCGGCTCTGTGGGCGTGGTTTAATTAGTGGGCAGGGCTTGGTGGTAAGGTGACTGGGTGGGCATGGCTTGTTGGTCAGGTGGGCATGGCTTGTTGGTCAGGTGGGCATGGCCAAGTCAATGTCATTTCTTTGCCCTTTTTTAACCTACAAAACACAACACAACACAACTGGCTCACCCACAATGTAAAAGCAGCTGTGCTAGACCCAAAATGGCCC